>JASKGM010000008.1:6210056-6243520 GCA_034509205.1 Ceratonia siliqua
CTGCTAGAGGAAGAACCCCCCCCCCCCCCTGTTTTTCTTTTCCCTCTTTAAATGACTATAAAATTGGCAGTATGATAAGAAGTAATTAGCAATTGGCAACGTTTTTATTAATAAGTCAGCAATTATTGTTTGCTTTTCATCCATTCCATTTAAATTTAGATCCAATTGAACATTTTAAATTTATGTATCCAACTGCAACAATTAATTTTTCAAAAAAAAAATTGAAAAGTGGGTCAAATTTCAGGATAAAAAGTGTATTTTAGCCACAACCTTGCTGTTGAGAAGTCTCCGGCAGAGGTTTAAAGACCAACAGAGATTAGTAGCACTAGGAAGCTCAATTCTTCAAGCTCGGAAATGGAACTGGATCGACCCAACATTGAAGATTACCTCCCTTCTGGATCCACAATTCAACAAGAACCTCATGGCAAACTTCGCCTGTATGTCTTCTCTTTTTATAGCTTGCTTTTACCATTTGTTTGGATGCTGAATATACTGGGCAGTAAGAAAGGAGCATTTTTTACTTCAGTTGATCTTATAGGAATGGAGTTTTAATTGTCGTTGTAAAACTCAATTTTCTTCTCTCTCTCTCTTTTTCCAAAAATTCCTAGCAACCCAACGGAGCTATTTGGATTTATGTTGTTTGGAAACTGTTCTTCAGGCGTGATGTGCTTGACATTTCTCCTACTTTATCTGAGGCGGCTGGTGCCATTGTAGATGTAAGTTTTTACCCGTATCTTTTCTTTGCTGTTTTCCTTTTTTTGTGGCTTTGATGTACCAATGGTTATCAATTAGATAAGTGATTATGATGAAATTATTGTAGCGAGAAGTTAATAGTAAATATCATGAATTGAGCGTGTTTTAAAAATGAATGTTCTAGGCCACTAGGTGTGGCCTAGTGGTAAGGGGGTTGAGCAGTTTGCAAGAGGTCTTAGGTTCAAACTTCTGTGCCACCATTAGTACCAACAAAAAAACAATGCATGTTCTCCAATTGCTACAAACTGCCTTTTCTCTCAAATTTTCTGTTTGGTTCTCATAGATGATTTCAGGGTTTGCTATCAATCAACGAATAAGAGATCAAACTCAACACACACACACACACACACACACACACACACACACACACATGGAAACTATTAGGCATATCATCATATTTGAAATACCTTCCAATCTCTTTCTTTGCACCTTGGCTAGGCTTTGGTGGTTTGCTCACTGGTTGAGGATTTTTATGTAAAATAGGACTCATTCACAAGATGCTTCAAGTCAAATCCTCCAGAACCATGACACTGGAATGTCTATTTGTTTCCTTTGTGGTGTTTTGGAGTTGTAGTTCGATATCTGATTCTGTTCCCTGCAAGGTTAGCTTATTTCTTTGTTGTATTTACACAAATCATGCTATGATTGAAGTGACTACGAATTATTGCTATTGGAGAGTCTGCCTAGCTATTATAAGATGTTACTTTTCCTTGTAGACATATGCATTAAGATTGACAGTATATCAGGAAATAATTATTAGGATATGATTTGAATTCCAACTCTAATAATAGCCAATTCCCCTTTTGTATTTGGCCTGTCAGCCTCTCTATGCTGCATATCATGTAAATGAGTTCTTTTACTGTCTTTTTTTTTGGGGGGTGGGGCATGTAATGCATTTAGTTAAATATGCAGGGTCCTAGTCTTGACTATAGGATGGATTGTATTTCTTTCATCCTTCGTTCCGGCACACTTCCTATTGAAGGGACTTGAAAGGAAAAAGATTGAGGTGCCTATTTAACTCATTCTTGCTTCATGCGATTTTGTTCCATTTAATATATATATATTGATAGAACCATTTAATTTTTTTTATTGTATTTTTCTATTTCTCTTTCCATATACACTACAAAAACAGAGGAATTCATGGGACAAGTTATTTTTCCAAACCCTAGTTGGTCATAGCATTAATTGTCTATAGAGGCTCTAACTTACTGCATCTTGTATTCTCTCCCTTTGCTGGATAGCAACTCTTATATATAGATTTATTGTACATTAAATTAAATCTATTGTATACTGGTAATTTCTTCCAGAGGTGTTTGGTGGAGATGATGTGCAGTTTCTTTGTTGCATCTTGGACTGGGGTTGTCAAATACCATGGGCCACGGCCTAGCGTGCGACCAAAACAGGTTTGTCTAATATATATCGACGTAGCCATATGTATCCTTATTTGGTTATCCAAATAAGAGTGAATGTTGTTTATTGATAAACTGATATTTCCCTTCATTTGTTAAACAGGTTTTCGTGGCTAACCATACTTCCATGATTGATTTCATTATCTTAGAACAGATGACTGCATTTGCTGTTATTATGCAGAAGCATCCTGGATGGGTTGGTAAGCGTATATTGCAGTCATGTGTGTTTTGGATTGTACGATGGAGATCTTATGTCTTCATCCTCAATAAGAGCTATTTTTGTCGTGTATATATGTGTTTATGGCTTACCATATCCAGGTAATTTGGATTTTAAGAACCAGTATATTGGTGTCAGCATAATTACACGCAGTTGCTTAGATATCTTTTATATGTTATAGAACTCCGAGATCACAATGAAAAGTTTGTTTTTCTAGTTAGATAACCTGAATAATTCAGGCAATAAATGAGAATTGAATTTAGGTTTAAAACTTTTGTTGTTAGACTCTCTATCCTTTCCTGTTGCGTGGTTTAAATGTTTGTTAGGAAGAGTAGGGTATCTAACAAACAATCAGGGACAATTTATCGAAACTTATAGCTTGTTGACAATAAGTGATTTACAAATGTTATAAATATTGGATGTTGTGTAGGATTATTGCAGAGTACCATTTTGGAGAGTGTAGGATGTATATGGTTCAATCGTACAGAGGCAAAGGATCGAGAAATTGTGACAAGGAAGTGAGTATAAACGAAAATGGAGGAAAATATATATGTCAGATCATATTCCTTTCTACTTATATGAATTTTCGCACTTCAGATTGAGGGATCATGTCCAGGGAGCTGACAATAACCC
Source organism: Ceratonia siliqua (assembly GCA_034509205.1). Classification (NCBI taxonomy): domain Eukaryota; kingdom Viridiplantae; phylum Streptophyta; class Magnoliopsida; order Fabales; family Fabaceae; genus Ceratonia; species Ceratonia siliqua. The sequence continues at coordinate 6,213,069 of JASKGM010000008.1, forward strand.
TCTTCTCATATTTCCTGAAGGAACTTGTGTAAATAATCACTATACTGTCATGTTTAAGAAGGTATGTGAATTATTTATATTTTAATTGCAGTAGATGTAAAATGCAGTGATGTTCTGTTATAGTCTTACTTATGCAATGAGCTTTCTTTTTCTGTAATATTTTGTTCCCATTGACTTCTAGTTCCTGCATTCTGAAGCTTCTAAGTCAAGCCTTCTATTTTTTACTGATGTTTAGGGTGCATTTGAACTTGGCTGCACAGTTTGCCCAATTGCAATCAAGTACAATAAAATTTTTGTAGATGCTTTTTGGAATAGTCGAAAGTAAGAAGATGCTTGGCACATGTTAATTATTTCTGTGTGTTCACTGCTTTATTGCTGTATTAGAGGTGTAATGGCTGGATTTGATGCATTTCCAGACAATCCTTCACTATGCATCTGCTGCAGCTAATGACATCTTGGGCTGTTGTTTGTGATGTTTGGTACTTGGAGCCACAAAATCTGAAGCCAGGAGAGACATCCATTGAGTTTGCAGAGAGGTAATTAATCTTCTCTTATATTGTAAGCAGAGGTAATTAATCTTCTCTTATATTGTAAGCAGTAAGTGATGGTGTGTACTGTATACGCAAGTATCTATGTTTGGGATCTTCTAGGTGTTGAAAATGGCTGTATCTTATTTCAATGATGCAGGGTGAGAGACATAATCTCACTTCGTGCTGGCCTTAAAATGGTTCCTTGGGATGGATATCTGAAGTATTCTCGCCCCAGCCCAAAGCATAGAGAGGGAAAGTAAGTCCAGTTTCCTAATTTCTCTTGGAGTCTACTATGATATCATATGGCCGTTGCAACCTTAGGTGCTTTCATTATGCATGCAAGTTAGTTTGCTTTTTTCTTGTGTTATGACCTCTACTTTGTAGTTTGGTTGGTCATAAGTATGTCGATACTTAATGCACAGAATGAAGTATTGCCTCACTTGTTTGGAGAAAGAAACTAAACAAAATTCATGTGTTAGCAATATTAAATGTATCTTCAATCTGCATTATAAATAGGATTTGTTAAGTACTAGATCAAGATTTGAAAATTTCTCTTTTTATTTTGTATGATTTTAGGCGTCCTTTAGTCATTTACTTAGTGACATTATAATATTTCTAGTGTTTGTCATTTATCATACCTGTTGGGATTCTTGAGAAATTTGAGTCATGTTAGTTAACTTATTAACTATCATAAATTTGTAGGCAACAGAGCTTTGCTGAATCAGTGCTGCGGCGCCTGGAGGAAAAATGATGTGTACCTTGAGTATTTTCTCAGTTATGTTCTTCTCCAACCCTTCGTTCTTTTCTTTGATACTGCTGTTTGTACTCATGTTTATTCAGACATACATATTGATCTCAATAACGGAGTCGCCTGATAAACTTTCCCAAGGTTGATTTGGTTGCTTTGTCTTGGGCAAGCTGACTGGTGCTAAATTTTGTAGGGCTGAAAAATTTTGGTTTGAAGGTATTTTGAATCTTTACATGTCATTCAAATTGTTGACGTCAGGAATATGTCTTCATATTGTTAATATTATGGTTGACGAGAGGAGCAAAGCAACGTGATTAGCCTTTTTTTGCTCCACTAATATTATGGCTGATGACATGTCAAGACTCAGGATTAAGGTAAATTATAAGTTATAACCAGTGAGGAAAACAAGCTTAGTGCGTGAGAGAAAGCAAGCATCAGCAGGTTTCGAAGCTTGACTATGGAACAAGTTAATTTTGAAAATCTAACGGTAAGAGCTGGCACACCAATAGTCGTTAACCCTGTGCAACTTTCTACATTGTAAGAATGATAATTCAGGTTAAGTAAGAACGATTGAAGCAGTCGTGAAAAAAAAAAAAGATAGGAGGGATTGGAAAATCTCAGTTACACAGAATGAATCTTACCCGAGTTGAAAAGGAGAAGCTTTCTTACCACGTCATCAGTTTCGAACAATCCACGATAAACCATAAGTTTTGTGTTGAGTAATTAATAAGAAGCAGGATACCGTATTCTCCCCAGTCACTACAATGCCCACGTTCTCGTGTCTTGTAAGCAAGTGAATGATGATGAGTGCTTAAGATAAGAGATATTCATGGTGAATGACGAAATGGGATGAAAAAACCAAAAAGAGACCCAGATTAATTTGCCTCAATGATAAACTCGCAACCTTCAATCTTGAAAACGATTCTAGTACCACCAAGATACAAACACAATGATAGCACGATGTTTAGTTCGTTTCTGGGTGAATTGGGCACTTCGGTTCATAACAAAAACCTCTTAAAAGAAAAGAATATAATGGTATACCTATAATAAGTTTTTTTTAATAGAAAGAAGTAAATCACAACAAAGACTGCTTCCTAACAAAAATAGGTATACTGCGTTTGAAATCACGCTGAAACTTTAATTTTGTGGGGAATCACTCACAATTTGATATTTAGAGTTGATAAGGTGAGAATTAGTTTTACGTTTATTATTATTTTTTGGCTAAAAAAACCCATTAAAACAGCACTCAACTGTACCTATTTACTTTTATCCAGGGACACTGGCAACAAACATCCGGAAGAACTCAGCAGTTGAGATAACAGCCGGCTTACTCTAATCCTTGTCAAACTCCAGAAAATGTTGTCTCATGATAATGGGCTCCGCGCCTAAGGCTATACAAAAATAAGACATTGACTACTAAGAGACAACTTCAAATGCTAAAGATACAAAGAAAGACTCGAATGAAAACTTCGTTCATTGGGGTCACCATCTTATCTAATTCTTGCTGTACCTCAGCAAGTTATCTGTTTAAGATGATGATGCCCACGGGTTACAACTTACAGGCTCATAGGATTGTAGCATCAAATGCTGATGGAATATACTTCTCCTTTTTGTGTCCGATCTCACAAGGGGAGAAAAAGAAATTTTAAAAATAAATAAAAACACAAAAATAAAAAATCAGCCTGATAAACATTACTTCCGGATCAATAAGTTGATATACACTCATGATCCGGGTAGAACTCATTATTCTGTCCAGCAGATCGACTTAAATCAGAATGTTTCAGGAAAGGGAAGAACAAGAATATAACATATTCAATTACAGAGACTCACTTTAATTAAGACAATGCTTCTCAACAACAAACTTTTCACCGCAATGAAAATGAAGCATAAACGGCTGTTACAGGAAACCATGAAGGAGAAGGAAAGCAGTAATCTCCTTTCTTTATAAGAAGCGTTGTATTGCACAAAATCCTGCATCCCTTATAAACAATGGACGTTTAAAAGCATATTGACTTTTCCTGTGTGTTACCTCGTCTCTGTACTAAAGAAAATTTTGGGCTACTGAAATGGGTATACAATCACAACTGAACTATTGAGTTGAAGTAGAACCAGCATTACCCAAACCCATCTTCTGCCCCAACAACCTAAGCTGCTCTACAAAGTCCACACCAGTGAGAATTTCTGTTGTTCCATATATAACATGCTTGACAGGCTGCTGACGCTGTGCAAGCTCTTGCAGGCTGCCATATTCAACATAATTACCACCACCAATCATGAAAACAATTGCTTCCTTAAATGGTCCTTTCAAATGGCTGCTACTTGCTCCTGAACCAGACTTAGGAGCACGAGGATCAAAAGCAAGGTATGAATCTATTTCAGGATTTGGCCTCCCTTCAGTCAAGGCTTCAACTGTCCTTGTCAATGCTAGCTGCCTGTCATTAGATAAGAGATTCTTGACACCAGCTGTCACTGCACTAATTGACTGCCCATAGAGTTTCTCAGCCCAGTCAACAATATTACTTCTGCTAGCAGAATTTGCTGATGCCAACGAGACATTCAATGACTTGATCTTTTTCACATACTGAAAAGCAGCAGTATCAACCTCGGACTCTCTTAGCGCCACTTCCACAGCTTCCACTTCTGACTGATTAACGCTTTCAGAAGAAATAAGATACATGATGGCAAATCGAAGCTTGTCAATCTTTGTTCCCTTCCCTCTAAGCACACCAAGTAGTTCATTCCGTTCAATGCCCCCTCTAACCATCATGTCATTCTCCTTTTTTGCATAAGAATCCAGTGATCTGTCCTTGATCTCACCCAACAACACTGTAGCAATGTTTGTGTGCTTGTCAATCACCTGCTTCCTTTCAGTCAACTCAGGCAGTGAATTCACAGCATTCATCAAATGCTTTGTGTTACCAATCAAGTCTGTCCCATCAAATTCTGTACCATTAGTTCCACCAGTCCTCTTATTTACCTCATCTACATCTTTCTTATACTTATTCAGTTGGCTTTCAATCTCCACTGCAACTTCAGGGAAATCTAATGACCCATTTGCAACCCAAAATGAGTCTGAACTATCCAATTCATAAGATCTCATCCCACCCTTTTCTCCTTGCACACTCAACCTATTCAGCTTCAACCCAAGAACGTCGTGAACAAGGGGTCGATATCGAAAATCATGCTGTATTGCAGCTGATAACTCAAAATTCCTGTCGAATATACACAAAACTGGGCGCTGAAAGGAGCTAACAAAACTACCACCCTCTGTAAACAAATTGTTCTTTGCCAACATATGGTCTCGCAATCTCTGATCCAATGCTGATGCAACCATCTCAGCAGGACCACCGCGTGGACACCTTATAATGGGCACAACAGCGAGCGCAGCCAAAACACAAAATAAACCGCTAACAATCTTCTCCACAATCTCCTCAATTTCACGATCCCCAGCTGATGGGTCATTCAATTGGACATAAGTGGACTTCTGGGCCAAGGAAAACAAGTTATCTTCCAATGTCACAAACTCCAAGTACTGATCATGCACCTTGGATATCCGATGAATTGAATCTGAATTCAAAGTCCCAGATGCAAGATCCTCGAGGAGTGGACGAGGAATGGAGGCTGAGAAATTGAGGTGAAAACTGTCATAGAGTGCGCGGGAGGTATCAGCAATGATCCGCTGGATATTAGATTGATTAGGTTGAACGAAATAGACGGCAGGCACATCGTGGACAGGTTTTCGGTCCTTGTCAACGAGAAAGTAAAGAGTCACGCCATGTTTGCGGAGGTCCTTAACATGGATCAACGGGGAGAGAATGTTTTGGCAAAACTTATCGTAGATCAAGATCTTGTACACCTCTTCGTTTGCGGTGCCCGTTGCGTTAATGGGTTGGTTCAGATTCAACATACGGGCGATGCATTCTGAATCCCGCAATAAACAGATCAGACTCAAGAATATACATTCATGGAATGCCAAGTTTTTAATTTGCAGATTCATTTTGAAATTCAACTTGAGAAGAAATAGTCAGGCAACATAACAGTAGAATCATAATCAGTTATGAGGATAGAGAACAATTCCATATTGGTGGTGCTATGTTTCTTAATTAGAGAAAAAGATTTAAATTTTCCAAATATGCAAATAAAGAAGAGAATCTTAGATGGAGAGAATTACCGGTTTGCTTCTGACGAAGATTGAGAGACATAGCTCTGAAATCCAAATTCTCGCAGAATGAGTTTTCGAAACCTTTATTCTTCCTCTATCCACTGGTTGAGAAGAGGTAGAAGAAAACGAGGACGAGGTAGGAGGTAACGTTCCGGGTTCACTTTGTGCTTGGCGGTGTTAATGGACTACCTGTACCTGCCTGTGGTGAAATTTTTTTATTTTTCCGTTTCCTTTTTCTTCCTTTTGTGTGTTCCTAACTTCTAATCTAACATGTAGGAGCTGAAAAACTGAACATATTATATATCCATCAATTTTATTAGTCTGTTTAAAATTAATCAAAATTTTATTTTTAAATGTTTATAGAAATTGTTATTCTTAAAAAAAAATTCTATGTTAGAGCCCAAAATATATTTTTTATTAAATTAATTCTTAATCAATTAATCATTTTTTATAATAAAATGATAAAAATGTAGGTATTTAAAAGTAATTTTGAATAAAAATACATATATTGTGAGATGGAACAAGAGGGTGGAGCATTCCAATTCTCTTTATGCTTCGGCGAGAAGTGGTCTCATTGACACCATCATCGTCCCAATAATCCTTACTTTTCTCTCTGCTTTGTCATCCCGTTCTGTTTGCCAATATCTAAAACTGTCAAAAAACAAACCCCTTCGAATCCCTGGTGTCGGATTGTATCTCAAACTTTTGTACACTGCAATGGATCAAATTCAAACTCTTGTATGCACATGAAATCACGTGGCACAATCATTAAGCAGGGAAGCCTCCTTAACCAAACTGAAAATTTCCTTCAAATTGTTAGAATGTTTTTCATGTTAGGATGATGTGTATTTGTTTTAGTATGTCTCATTTTACTGTCATGGAGTAGTTATGGAGCAGTTTGCTTCAGTTTTTTTAGCAGTTTACTTCTTTTATTTCAGCATACATGTTGTAGTTATTAGTCATGTTAGAAGAGTCAATTTACTTATGGTTAGAATCAGTTTACTTAGTCAGTTATTTTTAATTTCTTTTTTCAGGCTATATAAGCCAACCTATGTTATTTCAATGAAGTAAGGTTTATTCTCCCCATATATCACTTTCAAATAGCAACTCTGAAGTAACAAGTGGTATCAAAGCCTCTCAAGGCCTAGCATTGAGAAGATTTACATTGAAAGCAGCAGATTTTCATTGCAGACAACAACTTTGTCCAGCCTTCTATTCCTAGGTTGAATGAGCATTATGATCACTGGACAATGCTCATGCAAAACTTTCTTTGTTCAAAGGAATATTGGGCATTGGTAGAACAAGAAATTCCTGCACCAGCAGTAGGTGTTGAGCCTACAAAGGCTCAAAGGAGAAATATTGAAGAATTAAAGTTGAAGGATCTAAAGGTAAAAAAATACTTATTTCAAGCCACTGATAGAACTATACTAGAGACCACTAATAACGAGGAGATAGCTAAAGACATATAGAACTCTTTGAAACAAAAGTACCAAGGACAGCCAGAGCTAAACGAGCACAATTATAAGCACTAGGCAAGGAATGGGAAGTTCTTCACATGCAAATTGGGGAATCAGTGACCGATTACCTTGGTCGAGCACTCACCATAGCAAATAAAAAAAGAACTCATGGTGAACGTATGACAAATGTTGATGCGATCGAGAAGAATTTGAGATCTATGACACCAAAATTTGACTATGTCGTTTGTTCCATTGAATAATCCCATGATATTAACCCCTTAACCATTGAAGTTAGTAAAACTATAGCCATAAGTAAACTGACTCTTCTGACATGACACATAACTACAACATGTATACTAAAATAAAGGAAGTAAACTACTAAAAGAACTGAAGCAACGGTTAATGTAGGCACATATCAACTGTTATGGAAGGCGTGGCTGAGGTAGAAAAAGACAACACTTTGACAAATCATTAATTGAATGTTACAATTGTCATGAATTGGGCCACTTCTAGTATGAATGTCCCAAGAAAGAAAGGGAAACCATCACTAATTATGCAGAAACACATGAAGAATTATTGCTTATGGCTCATGTTGATATACAAGGAGATCACCAGGAAGATAGTTGATTCATAAACTTAGGCTGCAACAACCACATGTGTGGGCATAAAGCTTTATTCTCTACTCTTGATATCAATTCAGAGAAAAAGTAAAATTGGGAAATATCACAAGCCTGGAGATCATGGGGAAAGGTAGCGTCAGATTTCAAGTTAATGGAATAACTTAGTTGGTGACAAAAGTCTTCTTTGTACCAAAACTAAAAAACAACCTATTAAATGTATGTTAGTTACAAGAAAGGGGTCTTAGAGTCACTATGCAACATGGAACTTGCCAAATTCATCATCTTGAGAGAGGACTAATTATAGAGACACCCATGGCTCAGAACAGAATGTTTATTCTACATGTTAAATTTCAACTAAAAAAGCATACATGTTACCACATCTCTACAGCAGATCAAGCACAATTGTGGCATTACAAGTATGGTCATTTGAGTTATGGTGGTTTAAAGACTCTATGGACCAACAACATGGTGATAGGCCTACCACAACTTAAAACTACTTCACAAGTATGTGACAGTTGTCTCATTGGAAAACAACACAAAGACCCAATGCTAACAGAAAGCAACTGGGGAGCATCTCATGTACTTCATCTCATACATGCAGATATTTGTGGACCAATCACACCCACTTCAAATGGCATTAAAAGTACATTCTCTGCTTTATTGATGATTTTAGCAAAAAAGCATGGTCTTATTTTTTAGTAGAGAATTCAAAAGCTTTTTATTTCTTTAAATACTTCAAGCATAGAGTTGAAAAGAAGCTAGTACATATATAAAAATACTGAGAATAGATAGAGGAGGTGAGTTCAATTCTCACTAATTTCTGTAGTGAGCAAGGAATTCAGAGGCAATTGACAGCAGCCTACACCCCTTAACAGGATGGTGTGGCTAAAAGAAATAATAGAACAATCATGAATTTAGTAAGGAGTATTCTTTTAGCATGACAAGTTCCAAAAACCTTTTGGCTAGAAACTGTTAATTGGATTGTGCATGTCTTAAATAGAAGTCTTACTTTGGTTGTCAAGCATATAACTCCAAAGAAGCCTGAAGTGGTTACAAACCTTCAGTTTCTTATTTCAGGATTTTTGGTTGTGTGGCACATGTTCATGTAGCAGATTGCAAAAGAACAAAATTGGATGACAAAAGCCTTAAATGTGTTTTACTTGTAGTCAGTGAGGAGTCTAAGGCTTATAGACTATATGATCCTAACTCACAGAAAATTATTGTGAGCAGGGATGCAAAATTTGAAGAGAACATAAGCTGGAGTTGGAATGAAAATGTAAAAAACAATCATGTAGTAGATCTAGAATGGAATGATAGGAATCAAAATGACAACAGTTAACCAACCAATGAAGCAGAAGAAACAGGTGATATTGGTGGACATAATAATGATTCAATTGACATAACAGAAGCAACAACTAATGTAGGCATTGATAAACGATTAGAAAATTCATTGGCAGATTCATCTCATACAAGAAGACACAGGAGATCCCCAGTCTAGATGAGAGACTATGTCCGTGGTGATAATCTCTTTGAAGAAGAAAATAAAGCTCATTTAGTCATGCTTGCTGATCATGATCCGATCTCTTATACTGAAACTGTTAAAAGTACTAAGTGGAGATGACCATAGATGCAAAAATTGAGGCAAATGAAAGAAGTCAGACATGGGAGCTAACTGAACTTCCTATGAATGGAAAGAAAATAGGTGTGAAATGGATCTTTAAAACTAAACTGAAGGAAAATGGAGATATAGATAAGTGTAAGACCAGGTTGGTGGCAAAAGCCTACTCTCGACAACATGGCATTGACTACATTGAAGTCTTTGTACCAGTAGCTCGAATAGACACTATTAGATTAGTGATTTCTATTGCAACACAACAGAATTAGACTATATACTGGTTAGATGTAAAATTTGCATTTCTACATGGAGTTACATGAAGATGTGTTCATTGAACAGCCACCAAGATCTGTGAAAAAAGGCAATGAAGTAAAAGTCTACAAATTGAACAAGGCCTTGTATGGACTTCAACAAGCACATAGAGCCTGGTACAGTTACATTGAAGGCTAAAGGCAGGATTTGAAAAATGTCCCTATGAACACGCCTTGTTCACTAAATCTGCTGAAGGAGGTAATTTTCTAATTGTATGCATTTATGTAGATGATCTTATATACACTGGAAATAGTGAATATATGATTACTGAATTCAAGTTGTCAATGATGAAAGAATTTGCCATGACTAATCTTGAAAAAATGAGATATTTTCTTGGTATTGAAGTGATTCGAAGACCAGCGGGTATCTTTATTGGACAAAAGAAGTATGCACAAGAAATTCTCAAAAAATATCCTATAGTTCCTGGAACTAGACTCACCAAGAATGCAACTAGACAAAAAGTGGACAGTACACTATACAAGCAGATCATAGGCAGCTTAATGTACCTTACAATTACAAGACCATGTTTGTAATGAGCCTCATTAGCAGATTTATGGAGTAACCAACTAAAATTCACTTACAAGCAGCAAAAAGAGTTCTTAGATATGTTCAAGGACTATGAACTTTGGAATACTCTATAAAAGGGAAGGAAATGGTGAACTACATGGTTTTACAGACAGTGATTATGAAGGAGATTCAGAGGATAGAAAGAGCACTTCAAGTTATGTGTTTTTGCTTAATGGAGGCGCATCCAAGAAATAGCCAGTGGTCACATTATCCACTACTAAAGCAGAGTTTATTACTGTTGCTTATTGCGCTCGTCAAACTATATGGCTGAGATGAATTCTAAAACAATTGGGTCAAGCTCAACCTTGCTCCACTACTCTCTTTTTTAACAATAGTTCACCCATCAAACTTTCAAAAAATCCAGTACTACATGGTAGGAGTAAACACATTAATGTCAAGTTTCATTTTATTCGAGATCTCACAAATGTAGGAGATATTAACATGATTCACTGTAAATCTCAAGATCAACTTGCAGATTTAATGACAAAACCTCTGAGGATGGATGCATTCATAAAGCTTCGAAAGCTCATTGATGTATGTTTTGAATATGATATAAACTGAAGTTTGATAGGGGAGGATATGTTAGAATGTTTTTAATGTTAGGATGATGTATATTTGTTTTAGTATGTCTCACTTTACTGCCATGAAGTAGTTATGGAACAGTTTACTTGAGTTCTTTTAGCAGTTTACTTTATTTCAACATACATATTACAGTTATGTGTCATTTCAGAAGAGTCAAGTTACTTAGTCAGTTAGTTTCAATTTCTTTTGTAAGGCCATATAAGCTAACCTATGTCATTTCAATGAAGTAAAGTTTATTCTCCCCGTATATCACTTTCAAATAGCAACTTTGAAGTAACACAAATATTGATGTGTGCATAATATTATCATTAACATTCAAATCAAAACAAGCCAGAATATATCATGAGAATGTTGTCTTGGACAAGACATCTACGGCTCATTTTGGCAACTATAGGATTTTTCTTTGGTACAAAGCAACTGTTAAAAGCTGCCACGAGAAACCTCTATACATATCCTGAAGACCCGTTTAATATAGTAATGGTACAGGAACAACATTATGACGTCACCTGATGAGAAACAATTTACATTAGAAAATTTTCAACCTGAACTCTCGCGCACCAAATATGTTATAAAACCAGCCTGAGCGTATAATGGAAACTATTCCTCCTACCGAATGCAAATGCATCACAGCTCAGGGCTTCGTCCCTGGACCAGTAAAATCTAGCAATTTTCCCAAACTGCCATAGGCTATCCTCTAAAGTATTTGTTACTCTTTGGTAACCCACCTATGGCCTCTAACCTGGTAGCCCCCGTAGCTTTGATCACTACTGCTCTCTCCTCCACTCTCTGCACTTGTATATCCAGATTTTTTGCGGTGCTTCTTTCCCCTCGATACCCCACTGTCACTAACACTCCCATTCAAGAGGGGGTCATCTATTCCCCGAATCACCCTCCTTGCAGGTGACGATGAAGCAATGTAACTATCATCCTTTGTTCTTCTTCTATCTTTGTCATTCCTCTTAATGTTTTGGGAGATTCTGTGTAATTTCTCATTGAATCTAGTGATCCCCTTTTCCACAGGCTCAACGGCTTGGTTGACAGTGAACTTCACATCTTTCACAATCTGGATGTAAGAGAAATAGTAAAGCAGATAAAATATAAGAAGGAACTCAAGAGTAATATGAAATGCACTTAAGGGAATATCTATACTACTAATCTATATTACAGTTAAAGAGAACTCTGCACAATTTTTTCTTCGCTACTTGTCCAAAAAGTCCTTATTTTATTTGGATGTTGTTAATAAAATTAATAAAAGGTATGGGATTATAAAAGCAATTACAACTGAAATAAAACTATAATTATTTTAGATAACCACCGCACTTTCTTATGAGCAAATTATTTACCAATTACCCCCATTAAGACAATTTCATAGAGTTTTTAAGAAATTAAATGTTCAAAGAATAATTTAATTTCTTTGCCTTGGCTAAGAAGGGGACTCTACGTGGTCCTGATTAGCACCACAATGCCCAGAATTACACAGTTGCGGTATTAGCAAGATACAGGAAACTTACATATCCACCACCACCAATAAAAACATCACGAACACTCTCTCTAATTGTCATCCCACTCCTGGCATCAATATCAGGATTAGGAAGGCGTAGCTTTGTGGGGCGCTCGCTGTCCCTAATCTCATCAGGATCAAGAGGACAGTCAGCAGAGTAATCTCCAAGAACTGAAACACTTCCAGGAAAGCGATCTCCCATTAGCTCATAAGGCTTTGCAGGAAACACATACAGGTGAACTATGGAAGCAATGCCCATCTGTGCTGGATGAATACAAAGAGCTGTTAAGCTTTATCTTCCCCTTATCTGGAGCAGTCATAGATAACACAATATGAAGATAATGAAGGGTTGAACATGGTTTCATGAGTCCAAAAAGGTTCAGATACGAATTCAAGAAACAGTGTGTAAGAACTTGAGTGTTTGACAAACAAATGAAAAATACCACAACAGAGCATTAAAAAATTAGAAAATATGAACTACTGAACTTTCTAACATATTCATCCCATGTCCATTGGGGTTCATAGAAAATATCTAGTTCCATAAAAACAATGATACTAAATCAATACTTGATCACAGTATACTAATGTAAAATATGCCTATAGAGACAGAACAATTAGCAACTAATTGACATCAATGATCAAGAGAGATTGACATGTTCAAATTGCACAATTTAATTTGCAAACCATATTCACCTACCAAGACCCTGCACCCCCAAGCCAGGGAGGAGGGTGTTTGAGTCAATTTCCTTAAAACAAACAACCACTTGTAAGTTATAACAGATCAAGAACATAATAAATATATATGCTGTTACAGTTCCCAACCTAATTGTCCATGCAAATGCACAATCTAACTCCAGTGAAGGACATCTACCTCGATGCAAATGATGAAATCTTGGACACTAGACTTCAACTGAAAGCCTTGTGCTATAGGGCTTCTGAACAAACCGAGGGCATATAGGAGAGCAATTGCCACACCTTGCCACCAAGTGAGAAACACAATTGATTTAAATGTCAAAAATTTAGCCAATGGCTTTATATGTGCCAATTCGTCCTTTGTAGCAGCATAAAATTGAACAAGACAGTACAATGCCCATGACTGACTGAAATTCAGAACCACTGCCATATAAGGGTACCTACAAAAGTAGCAAAAGCTCATGCAGTTAAATATAACCACAGATTTCCTTTACCCAACACTATTAGAGCCTGCTAGCACAAACTTTGATATGAAGATACTAAACTTGAAAGTTTTACTACAAAACTAAGAACAATGGTATAATCAACATCCCTGCATGCAAGTGATTCACAGGGGCATCAGTAACAATCAGATGCAGACAAAATCAACAGCATCTCAAGCAAAAGCTGTAGTTTGAAATATCCTAGAGCTGAAAGAAGTAGCACTTCTAAATGTTAATAAAGTTACAATTTACAAACTACTCTTTATGCTGGCATTCTCAGGTATACAGGCTCAATACTACTGCGGCACTGCCCTTAAAGTTTCAAAGGACAAATTTGATATGGCCTGTCTAGAATCAGGTTTCCAGCAAAAATTCCAATCAGCTACCTCAAAAACCAATATAACCTTCCCAAGTTTCAACCCTATATTCCTTTTTTTCCCGTGTTTTCTTTCTACAATTCTATTTCCTCTCTTGTCTATGTTTATGTGAAATTGGAGTAGTTTTAACAACTGCCGTCACTTGTTAAAAGTGGAGAAAATGGGTTCTGAATAGTTTTAAGATTTGAAATTTTATATACAATTATACATATTGTATCTAAATAAAGCTATAATTTCTAAACACGAGTTACCATCGGTGGCATTCCCTTTATATTAGTATAGATAAAGACAAAAGTAATTACTCAGAACATGAAGAAGACCATAAAACATATGTGGCACTTGATGCAGCCAGATAGGATAGGTGAGTTTAAGGTGTGGTTCAAAAGAATCTAACTTCTAAGAAAGGTATATATGTATACATAAAAATAATTTATATATCCTACGGAACTAATCACTTAAAAGGAATGTGCACATCACAGGTGTAAGATAAGCAAGTTCTTTGAGACAGGTAACAAGCAGAGGAAAGAATAAAACAGCAACGACAAAGAGCCGATTCAGCATGTTTGAGTAATTTGATTAACCAAACTTATATATTCTTTTTACCAAAATAAGAAACAAAAATATTTTAAAACATCCTTTTCAAATTTTCTTACCCACATCCCCATTTAAATTCTCCTTCGCAGTAGACTCCAAAGGCTTCAAGTATTACTGCCATAATAGCACTCAAAGACTTTATTATCATCTGTAAAGTAAAGCAAATATTTTGGAGACATTCAATATGAAGCAATGAATTCAGAGGAAAAGGACCAAAGAATAGATAATTTCAGTGACAGAAGCATACATATTGAACAATTCCAAATTTCACAATTTGGTAAAACCACCGGCCAAGTTTCCAGGGTTTAAGTAAGTAGTTCATAGGAAACGGATGCTTTATGGTTCCCTTCTCAGAACTATGCTCTAATAGAGGAGTTTTAGAACTGGCACGACCTTCTCTTTCCATAAATTCAATGGTCCTCTCCTCCCCACCTAGCAGAGAGAGAGGAAGTGGGAGCGACTAAGATGTTAATACAAGATCTGAACTCAAATGTTGAAAAGGAAAAAAAAAAACACTAATGTACATGAAAGATAAAATCCAGGAGCAGCTACACATGTACCTAAAAAATACCAGTCTAAAATAAGAGCAATGTTAATGTTACAAATATCAAAAAGAGTCATGAACCCAAACAATTATATATACTCTGCAACACCTAAACAAGTGTCAGAGTCAAAAGATACAAATGATGACAGATAAACACCATCACCTGGTCATCCTTCCAAACTGAAGAAATGTTAACATAACATGAAGAACCTCCTATTCACCCACCCACCCCCCCTCCCAGAAAAAAATAATAAATAAACATCAGCATAGCTTCCTCCCTAATTTCCCCTTTTTTGGGGCCAAGATACAAACCATTCATAAAAAATATCAACATATGAAAAAACAGATATTAAAAGATGGAAACAAATAAATTTGATTTCCAAGGTAATAGATCTGTGGCAATTTCACATAGGTAAACCAACAAGCCAAGGTAATAAAATGTTAAAATTCTCAAATACTCATAACCATGAAAGAAGTATTAAAATTAAAGATCTTTATTACAATCAAACCCATAGAATGTGATATCTCTTACTAATTAAAAAAGAGTTTATTAAGAGAGAAAAGAAGCACAATGATAGAGGATGAATCCTCAGGGAAAAAAAGATAAAAAACCAACGAAAGAAAAACAACATAAAAGAACATAAAAGGGAAAAGCAGACCATAAAGAGGACAAAAACTGGATTAATTAAAGTAAAAGCAAATAAACAGAAATACAAGTGGAACTGATCAAAGAATTTAATTCTTAAACTCTAGTGAAAGCACTATTAATATTCTAGAACCAAATTCTATGAGATTGTTTCAAGATACTGTAATGACGTACCCAGACATGCAACAAGGTATCTTCCAAAGCAATACATGGCAAAGGATTCATAACAATCCCGCAGTATCTCACAGTCAACACTGATTGATGGATTCACCAATGATACAAACTGCTAACAACAATGCGAGTCAAAAGAAGTCAAAACAGAATAGCTTACGACATACATATAAAATAAAGGCGAAAAGAAAAAATAGGTTCAAATTTCACAAATGGATACAACACTTGGACCTTCAAGCAGTAATATATAATTATAGTAATCAAATTTTTATCTGTTAGTAAGGCTGGTCCTTTCAGAAGATACAATATCCATTCAGCACCCAGGCAAGCTGAACAGTTAATTTACATGACTTACTGATTCTATTGCATAGCATGGAACCATTAGGATAACTCCAATCAAAAACTTTTGTTCCTGAGACATAAGGACAAGGGAAAAGAATTGTTAGTAATGTAACTAAAAAGGATGCATGCTTGGCAAACAACATTTTAAAAGTAAAACATTGAAGGAGGAGAACCTCAGGGTTCTTGTACGCAGAGAGGTGCTCAATTAGGAGATACATCGACAGAGTAAGAGTGGTGATGACAAAGACTCCAGCAATTAACGTTGCCCATATAGGAGGTGAGTAGACCAATTGGATGGCAATGTTGAGATAACCTAATATCTTCATCAGCTGAGGAGACTTTACATAAAACCAGTATAATTGAATTATAATTTCATAAGAATTAGCATTTTGTCAATAAAGAACACTTCCAAAAAGGTATTACCTGTTGACATAAAGGTTTACAAGATGAGAGTTCATATAATGATAATGATAATTGGCCTGCTGAACATACTATTTCTGCAAAATATAAAGATGGAATATGATTATTTAATGAGTGTGATATGTACAAGGTCGAACAATTACCAATAAGAATGGGCATCCCTAGATTTATATTGGATGAGAACATCAGCAGATATATGCACCTAGACCCATTAAGAATTTACTTAAAACGTGTATAAACCATCGCCCTTTCCCCCTATTTCCTTTTATTAGATGCCCATTTAGTCAAATGCATACTTATCCGTGATAGATTCATCAAGAACTTACTTCAAAACTTCTCTGAACTCCATCAGGGTAGAAAAAATCAAAGCTTACATAAAGAAGGAACATATTATACCATATAAGTCTATCCACGGAGGAACCGACCACCTGAACTTGAGCCTGGTTTAAAGTAAGTACGAAATTTCATCAACTTAAGTATAGTGAACCCGAAGAATAAAATGCTAACAAAAAAA
Source organism: Ceratonia siliqua (assembly GCA_034509205.1). Classification (NCBI taxonomy): domain Eukaryota; kingdom Viridiplantae; phylum Streptophyta; class Magnoliopsida; order Fabales; family Fabaceae; genus Ceratonia; species Ceratonia siliqua. Next base: position 6,229,946 of record JASKGM010000008.1, read on the forward strand.
AAAAACTCACAAAATTTAAATCTATGACCCCTGAACTGATTAAAAAAAAATGGAAATCTGGATATGCAAAACATCCAAAAGGGCGTTCAGAGCTTATATGGAAGAAAGGAAGCAATGAAATGTAGTAAGGGGTGGGACCACGTAATTAAAATCAAAATTCAAGTGAGAGTGAGATAAAGTGGGGCTTACAGGCAATTTTGAGAACCATATTGGATCGTCTTCGTCGAGAAATAAGAAATATTTGACGAACGGGTATTCCTTTTCCACAACGCTTTGGGTCAGCTTGGCAGCCCCCTCCCCTCGTCGACCTGGGCGTTTCTCTCTCTTTCTCTCGGCACGATGTATACAGTCTGCGGAATTTGGCTCTGGTAAAATACAATTTAAAAATCTCGGATCCGAACCAAAGGAAAAAAAATATATTCCCACATGTATACATTTAGTTCTAATAAAAGTTTATATTTTTTAATTTGATCCTTAATTAATCTATATTTTTAAAAAATTTGATAAAACTACATTAATTTTTCTTATACTTTTTATATTATATTAATTTTTTTATTTTAAAATTTTATTTTATGCTTTAAAATTAAGTTATTATTAAACTCAATAATTAACAAAATAATAAAATATCGTAAATACTCCAAAACAATGCAACAAGTGGTAAAATCTCTCTTATACCATATTACTACACTTAAACTTAAAAGCTAACAAATTAAAAGATGTCAAATTATTATTAAAAAATAATTTATAATAAAATTTCGTAAATACCCCCAAAAAATATTATTAAATTCTAAATCTTACATCATAAATCCTAAACCCTAAACTTTATAATATTATACTATAAAATCTTAAACTTTAAATCCTAAATCTTAAATTTCAAATTTCAAATTTCAAATTTTAAACCCTAAACATTAATCCTCAAATTTCAAACTTTAAATCCTAAATACTAAGCAATAAATCATAAACATTAAACACTAAACATGACACATTAATCCTAAGACCTAAACTCTAAGCTCTACACATTAAACCATAAATACTAAAACATAAATCCTAAACCCTAATCCTAAACACTAAATTCTAATACTAAGTACTAAAAAATTGATCATCAACCCTAAATCTTAAATTATATGATTTATGGTTTAAAAGTTAAATTTTAAGATTTATGATTTAGTAATAATGTTTAAGATTTAGGACTTAAGTTTTAAATTTAAAGTTTCGAGACTTAGATTTAAAGCTCCAAAATTAAGGTTTAGTTTTTGTTGCGTGAATAAATTTTTAGTTATAAGGTATATTGATGACATAAAGTGAATTAAAAATGTTTGAAAAGGGAATATATATATATATTCCCTTTCTACGTGGGTTGGATTGGAGGTGGAATACAAAATTTAAAATTTAGTTGGCCCGTCATTTTTTTATTAAAAAGAATTGACATACAATTAAGCATGCACCGGCTACACGCATTCAAAAATGTAATTAGAGCCAAAATTGAAGGTTTTATTTTTGGATTTGTTTATGCTACCACTCGTTATTGGATAATAGTATAATATTTTTTTAAATTTTTTTAAATTTTTTACTTATAAAAAAATAAATTTAAGAAATATAATGAATAAATAGTATAAAAAAATTTTCAAAATTTTTTTTAAAATTTTAAAAAAGATATATGACATAAAAAAATAAAAAAATAAGAATAAAAAATAAAAAAAGTGAGAGATAAAAATAAAAAAAAAGTTATATTGTTACTTAAAATGAAGCGGTAGTATAGTATCACCTTTTATTTTATAGTAAATAATGACTTTATCTTTTTAATATTTTTTAAATGTATTCTTTTAAATTTAAAGTATTTTAATTTAGTTTTTTAAAATTTAAATGTTTTAATTTAGTTTTTTTGTTAATCTAGTGAACTATTACTTATCAATTTTGCAGGTATGGAATAACAAAATTGTCATGATGATAAAGGTACTTACATTAAAAAGAATAAACTAAAGGCCAATGCTTTTTTAAAAATAACTCATTTTTTTTAAACAAGTTAATTTGTTTCAATGTAGTAGTACTATGTCACGTTGACATATAATATTTATATGACAATTTTATTATTCTACTTCAACAAATTAGATAATGATTAATTAAACTAACAGATGAATTAAATTATTTATTTTAAAAGATTAAATTAAAATACTTTAAATTTAGATGATAAATTGAAACATATTGAAAGAATAAGTTTATGTAAAAACTCCACGTCCCACCCTAGTTTATCTTATGAAACCAAGTAAAGTGAGTTAATATTAAATAAATGTAATTTGAGGAATAAAGAAATTTCTATACATATATATTATATCATTTAATATGTCTAATAAGTATCGATTATATATAAAATTAAAATAAAGTATATCCCATGATTTGACAATTTTCTTACTTTAACTTTCATTTAATGGTTATAATTAATTAAACTAACTCGAAACCGTGCTTTGCACGGGATGTTATTATTTTAGCATGTAAACACTCATAATTGCTCAATTGTAAAGTCTAACATTTAAGCTAATCACAATTATCAAATGAATATTTAAACTAATCACCACTATTAAATGAATCATAAAATAAGAGAATTTTTTTTATTTTCGATGTATGCAAGATTTTCTAGTTTGGTAAGTAAAAACTGTAAAATTAAGTTTTTTTACTTTAATAAATATTTATAAATAATCATAAGTATTCAAAATTATAAATTATAAGATTTAAATAAATAAATTTAATTTAAAAATAATAACATTAGATGTAAAATATTTTTAAAATAGTTGATATAGTTGACAATTAACAATCATTTGGCAATTAAAAATCAAAATTATTTTTAAAAATATCTCCTAATATTTAAAAAATATAAGAGAACCATTTTAAAAAAATTATCAAATTAGATTTATAACTCTAAATTCAAAACACCCTTGAAAAAAAAAACCCTAACATTTCTAAGGATTCGAATCGTGACAGTCACGGTTCAATTTTATTTTTTTTATTATTTTACATGTATTACAAGACCTTTTTTTTAAAATTTTTTTTCTGATAAAATTGTTACCATCCAATGGGCCTCAACCGCATCTCCTCATTCCATTTCCAAACAGGATACGAGAATTAATCCAAAAGGAATTTAAAATAAAATACCCACAAAAAAAGACACTAAATTATAGATGTCACTTTAACTTTTTAAGTTGGACTTTTTTGTCGTTCCGAGTTTCCGACTGCTCTCACGAGCTAACCATTGCACGCGCTGTACGCACCGTATCTGGCCCGGCCTCAGGTCGTCCGCCATTCCTCTTTCACAACTTCAGTCAGCGACTACTCCTCCCACTCTCCACCGGGATAGCATGTGGTCCTAGAGCTCTGCTTTCCCTCAGGTTCTCTTTATGTTCTCTTTTGGTTCTGGGTGCTACTGGTTGATCAATTTTGTTTCCCATCTTTTTATTAGCCCCTTTATGGTTAACTCCCTTGCCTTTTGCCTAAATGTATATGATTAACTAAGTGTTGTGATTGAAATTGAAAGAGGTGTTTTGAAAGGATAGGCTTCTATAGCGCAATGAATACTCGAGATTTTTGGAACTGAAATGCACCTTGTAATTTTTTTTACATCACGGTCAAATGCCAGTCTATGTATCATTGTATATATATAAAGAGATAGAGCAAAGAATGTACACGGAAAGGTTTTCTTGATACAGAATAAATTGAGAAGAGCGGGAAACTGTGGAGCGAGAACAAAGGGGCAACAGGTAGACACCCCAGAGATCAGAGAGAGGGAAGAAAGGGAGCATTTTTTAACCTGAAGGGAGATAGATATATCTTAGGGAGTTTTCTCTTATAACTCAATTAAGTTATATCATATGTATCAAGAGAAATCAGGGAATGCTTTTTTTTGGTTCCTTATAAGAATTATTAGATAAATAACTCTCATTATTAAAGAATAATATACATTATTATTATTTCTAATTTAATCATACATCAATTATTGTGCCTGTTGCTCATTAAGATAATTTTTGTTTACAATTTTGAAAGTCACGACTTGGATGGAAAATCTTGAAGAATAGTTAATTGATGGGAGGCTTCAGGAATTATGGACAGATTTGCTTATTCGAAAATAATACTTTATCTGATGATGGCATGTGGAACTACAAGATTTGATTATGGTTATGAACTTACGATTTATATATTTGTGTATAGATTGGCAGATAGGTCTGACAATAATGTACTTTGGATTTTCTTGAGGATATTGATGTAGGACATATTCAACAATATGTGTTGCATTTTGGTTTCATGATTAAGCTTGGGTTTATGTTTTGGCAATACCTATTAATGCTTGGATATGATGAGAGCATCTTAGTGTGGGAGGTTTAGAGTACTTTTTTTAGAGAGTTATATAGTTATATAGATGTCATGTTCCCATTTTTTCAGGTACTGCACTAGTGACCTGTTTTAAATTTTAAATCATTTGATTAATTAATTACTGTCGACTACCCTGATTCAATTAAACAAACCTTCATTGAACTGATTTAGAACCTACAATCTCATTCTGCACCTTTTTCTAAAAGGGAAAATATACCCTCAGAGTTCAGACAAAAAGGGAAAAAAACCGTTCAGCATACTATTGCTTATGTGTTTTTTAGTAGATCAATCAATTTTATAAGAACTTTTTACTTGGTGTTCACTTGCTTTCAAATTATCCTAGTTGGTATAAAATAAAAATTTTCCCAAAATTTCTACATTAAATATGTTGAGATCTCAACAATCATGTAGTTGTATCTTTTGCTGGATCTTTTACCTTGCATTGATTTTTTTATTCAAAATGATATGTAAACTTGACGCATCTGTTTAATCCTTGTAACCATGATTGGTTTCACTTAATATGAATTCTTTTGTGACTGCTTATATTTGTTTCTCTTACTTTTGTTGTCGATAGAAAAAGAAAATTTTATTAAGGAAGAAGAGAGCTTCAAATTAGGATAATTACACATCCTCCAGACGAATTGTTTCTCTTACTTGTTAAGCATAACATTCTAGTCTATGATATATACATCTCCTATGTCCAGGCTTGTGGAAAAAGATGGCTTCACTTAACCTCGAAAACTCATATACATCTTCTTTTGGGCCTTGTACCTTAGATTGGCTAAAAAGTACACTTCTATTGACAAAATTTTATCTTTTCTTACATAAATTTTCACTTAGCACCAGTGTTAACTTTTCTACCAGTTTAGATTTTTCCAATTTCGTTTAAACATCACGTAAGGACTTTGTAGGTGGCTTTTAAAGAGACTCAAATCTACTAGAGTTCAGTTCATATTTTCAGAATGTTCTTTTTTTTTTTTTGGGGATTTCTAAGCTACTCTGGAGTATCCATACTCCAGAGTAGCTTTTTTATTATTTTTAAATTTTATTTTATAATTTTTAAATTTTTTTATAATTTTTATTTTAAGAAATAATTTAATAGAATATAAAAAAAATTTGAAAAAAATAGTAAAAAAAATTATTTTTAATTTTTTTTGTTTTTCTACTTTATATTTTAAATTATTTTTAATACTTATCTTTTGAATTTTTTTTTGAATTTTTTTTTATGTTTTTTGAATTTTTAAAAAAATTCTTTTAAATCCTTTATATTATTTCTTAAAATAAAAATTATAAAAAATTTAAAAATTATAAAACAAAATTTAAAAAAAATAAAAAAGATACTCTGGAGTATGAATACTCCAGAGTACCTTAGAAGTCACCTTTTTTTTTTTTGTAGCATTTTGGTCCTGAAAATCCCATAATTGCTGTTAATTTCTTTTTGGCTTATATTTAATTGCACATTTGGTCCTCTAGTTTGCTAATCAAAGCAATTTAATCGCTTTTCTTTCAATTAGAGGATTTAGAGCTATGTTGTCCTCATGTTTATTTGATCAAAGCAATTAAGGCAACTCTTGACTTTTGCTTGCTAGATTTAATGAAGATGCTGATGTGTCAAAATTTTATGAAGTTTAAGTCTGGCCCAATAGTAATTAAATATAGATGAAACACTCACAAACTCCAGTTTGAACAGAGTTCCACAGAAAAATAGACTTTCATTTTCCCCAACTTCAAACTGTAGGGTTCCAGTAGAAATAGAACTCCTCCTTCAATCTGAAATTATTGTCCTCTTTCACAAACGCCAATGAGAATTTCCACAATGCTATCCATTTCCTTGTGGGCATGGTTGATCAATGCCAATGGTGGTGCATACCTGGTATCTGTGACTAATAACAATATTGGGTAAGTTTTATCTGGTGCTAATGGACCTATGACTTAGCAACTTTACGATCAAATTTCCCAATTAGTCATTCTGCATATTCTTCCTATGATAAACCTGAAAATCCGGCTACAAAATTAGGTGTATTGAGGCAAATTCCAAGCCTTGTTAGAAGCACATTCTATGGAGATTCTCAAAGCTGATTAAAGCAAGTTCTGAAATTTCCTTCGTACAATGCGATCCTCAGTCCAAAGCGATTTTCAATTGAATAGTAGCCCTAACTGCAAAGAGAATTAGGCCGAAAAAAAAAAAATTCTGAGAGTAGCATGAGACAGAATGGGTGCTACTACTAAATGATCAGGTGGACATCCATGTGTTGGGTCATTAACATGTCATAATAAAAAGGTCATATCAGCATTTAAGAAGTTTCCTTAGTTGCTGTTAAGAGGTATTAGGAGGCGTTTAGTACACTATTATCTCTACCTTGGTATCTTGGATGACAGGAGGCATTGTGTTTGGTACACTTTTATCCAAGATGTCAGCCTAGTGTCATCGAAGATATCAAGGTATGATGAAATGACACTGCTTTGGGTGATATCTCATATTACCCAAAAACCTTGGGAATCTGACATCACAACTTTTTAGCTTTATTAACTTTTATAAAATGTCAATTGTATGCTTTTTTTTTTGACAACTTTCAATTGTCATACCAAATATGGGAATCTTAGATATCATGATATCTTATAACTTATTACCCTATACCATGGTATCCTCACAAAGACATTTATATTTTATACCTTTTACTTTGGGTGTACTACAAGTAACTATTTCCTTAACCTACAAGACTTTCTTAAACTCTTAATACCTCTTAACAGGGTAACTCTTTTCTTAACCTACCAAACCTTCCTAAATTCGTAATACCTCTTCAAGTCTTAACAGTTGCTTTAATCAAATAAATAGGAAGAGAACATTGTTCTATTGTAAGAAGAGGAATTAAATTACGCACATGAACAGTCTAGAGGGACCAAAACTGCAATGAAGCCTTCTGTAACATGATTGCTCATTACCAATGATCTAAAGTAGAGCTAGAATGTGTGTGATTCCTTGTTTGATATTTATAGAACATAAGGTTATCTTGAAAATGCATGGATGGAAATTTTTTTTGGAAAAATTCTGTTTTCTTTGCATACATTATCTTGGCTACTTTGGCTTTAGAATTTTGTGATTTTTTTATACATAATTTTGGATCTGACTTTTGTTCTTTTGATCACATGCCACCTAATATCTTGGCTCTCTAGCAGCGCAGCTGGAGATGGTTCAACAAAGTGTAGATTCTAAACTCTCTGAGTATGGTCTGGGCAATTCTAAAATGGACTTGCCTAATTGTGATAAGCAACTGACTGTTGCAGTGAAGAAGACAGCATTGAGAGATCTGCAGAATGAAAATATAGTCACAGTGCCAGCCTCTATTGGAAGTTCTTCCATTTTAAAGGAGAAGAGTCGCTGTACTGATTCTAAGAGAGTTTCTGGCACCAAGAGACCCTTATCTGAGTACCCAGTGAATCACCATCTCCAACAATCTCCGGGCAATAATGCTGCAAATGGACATCTTGTGTATGTCCGTAGAAAATCAGAAGCAGAGTTGTGCAAGAGCACTGCTTCTGAGAATGCAAGTATTAGTGCTTATTGTTCGCTTTCGAGGCAACTTTGTGAAGAGGAGACTGCTCAACCAAAACCCCAGTTAACGGAGCCAAAGGTTTCTTGTTTTCCGGCATTTGCACCTTTTCCAATGGCTTCTTCAGTGAGCTCATCTGGAAAACCTTCAGTTCCTTTTTCTCTTGGGAAGTCTGCTATGAGGTTAGCACCGGTTGAGCCCAATTATGTGACAGCTTCTGCTGGCCCTACTATTGGTAATCCAACAGGATCAAAAAATGCGCATTGGGAGGAGCGATACCACCGATTGCAGATGTTTTTGAGGAAATTGGAACAATCAGACCAAGAAGAATACGTCCAAAGTATGCCCATGAATCAAAGAATTTCCCTTCAAATGCTTTCATATAATATTCTTAAATTCTATGTATTTGATATTGTCTTTTGGAAATCTGATAGTGCTTCGATCACTCTCCTCAATTGAACTCAGCAGACTTGCTGTTGAGTTGGAAAAGAGATCAATTCAGCTTTCATTGGAGGAAGGTATTGGAATGTGTTGCTTCATTTGTTTCTTTTCATATTCATGGGCTTAAAAATGATCCTTCCTCAAATGAGCAGGCAATGTATAGTGGGTGTAGGGTGGGGCTTTAGGCTTAGCTCAAATCCTATGATTATTCACTTCAATTAATATTCAGAAAGTCTTGGAATTTACTTGGATGTCATTTTATCACTGTTATGCCCTGAACTCAACAGCTTTTGATGTACTTTTCACAATTTCAAATTTCTGAGATTTTAATTTTGAATACACAAGTTCAACAAGAATAAGTTATCGTATCCCCTTCCTTAAGCTTCCTCTGATAATGATTAATATCGAAGGTTACCTGTGTCAATAGATGAATGATATTTTAATACCTTTACCTGTGTCAATGTATATTAGCTTGTTACTCCTTCATTTGCTGAACCTTAATGCTTTATGCCCCGCTTCCTCTCTTTTTGCCCTCTAGTCAATGCTTGAGAGAACTGTGGAAACTTTTAGGTGTCTATCTTTGACAGATTGACCTTTTTGTTTTTATTTCTTGTATCTTGCAAAAACGAACAAACTACCAAGCATTTGCGCATCATGCTCATCATCATGTGTCAGGATAGACGTAATATATTTTCATTTGGTCAATTGCAGTTGTCAGCATTGCTAAACTTTAGCTTGCATGCATTATTATCCAAATGAAAAAAAATCAGCTCTTAATTTCCTTTTAATTTTAGCAACAGCATATATTTTGAGACAACAGGGAGCCAATGAATTTTTTCTTACATTTTCACCATGATGACAGCTCAAGAATTGCAGCATGTTGCTGTTTTAAATGTCTTGGGAAAATCATCGAAGAACTTCAAAGCACCAGCAGATCATCATGAGTGTTCGGATAAGTAGAAGGCATCAACGTAAGGGATGCCCGAGTGTATATTTCATTGGCGTTGAACCTTTCTTTTGATGTAATTGCTGCGCTTTTGGCTTTCGTGGTGGAAAATAGCTGATTGTTGTTCTGCTTAGTGTTTCTGCTGATTGATTGGAGTTATGTTCTGGTTTGACCTATTGACTATGAAAGTATCTTGGTTGTCAAGAGAGAAAATATGGGGTTTGACTGTCTTACAATTTGATTATTCTATTCTATCTTTCTGCTCAGCTTGCCATTCATCAAAATCTCCGTTTTCTGTATGTTTTAATTTGATATCCTGTTTAAATAGATATCCATCAGATAAGGTAAGGCTGTGAGGAGTCTCAACTCATAAAGCCATACCAATTTAGAAGAAATGTACGAATTGCAAAACAGAAATGAGAAGCTTGATTAGCCGAAGTAGGGGGTGTAAGTGTAACGGAGGTACTCCCCAGAGAGAGTAGAGACAAACTTCCTCAAACATCTTCCTAGATTGCTTTAATTTAAAATCATATTCATAGACTTAAGAACGAACGAAACCCTTTGTCTGGGATCCGCAAACAGTGGATGGATTTGGCGCCAAATTGGAGGTTATGTTGTTGACCAGGGTCAACCATTATTTTGATTTGATGATGAATACTTAGATAACAAAAGCGAAAGGATGGATTAAGGGATAACCACCACATCTGACATGACATGACCCCACCCGGTGCCCCTATAACTAACCCCCTCCTGCAGCTACTCCCTGTCTCTCCTCAGACTCGAGTCATCTCCCAACTGGATAAAAAAAAGAAATTAAATGATAATAATAAGAAACCGCCCAATTCAAAAGAGAGACATTTGCAGTAACCGCTTGGTTTACTTGAGGACCTTCTCCAATCTCCTTCATTTCCATTGTTTTACTTTTCCCCCTTTCAAATTCCATAATGACAAACTCCGATTCCGATTCTCCTTCCAGTAGCGCTCAGAAACGCCCTTCTCGAAAGAAGCGCAACACCAAATCCATCACAATTATCGACGGTAACATTGCCTTAAAGCCCAAGCATGGGAAGAAACCGGACCCAGGTGCACCTAAGATTACCCGCCCATGCACCGAGTGTGGCAAGAAGTTCTGGTCTTGGAAGGCTCTGTTTGGTCACATGCGCTGCCATCCTGAACGTCAATGGCGTGGGATTAATCCACCCCCTAATTTCCGACCGCAATATGAAAAACAAGTATTGATGACGGAGGAGGACCATGAGGTCGCCGCATGTTTACTGTTGCTTGCCAATGGAACCACCAGTGATGAGGCAGAGGATTTGAATACCCGCTTCGAGTGCTCCAGTTGCAACAAAGTATTTGGCTCGCACCAGGCTCTGGGAGGGCATAGGGCTAGTCACAAGAATGTGAAGGGTTGTTTTGCCATAACGAGGAGCGATTGGGAGGGTAGTGTTGTTGAGGACCACATTCATAACTGTGCCAGTGGTGATGATCAGCGAGATGACAGCAAGATGGTGATGGTTTTAGGAGGCCACACATGCGGCATATGCCTAAGGGTGTTTCCCAGTGGTCAAGCGCTGGGTGGGCACAAGAGGTGTCACTGGGAGAAAGGGGAGAACGAGACATCCATCACTCAAGGCCTCAGCCCTTTTGCTGCACCAAGGGAAGGATGTGGTGTGGACTTAAATTTGCCTGCCCCTCTTGAGCATGATTGTGCCTCTTCAGCCCTCACTCTGGATTTGAGGTTGGGACTCTAACTTGGGTACTCTGCTGCGACTGCTACCTCTCTTGCAAGTTAGGTGCTGATGTAATCCGCAGCATTGACAACTGACTTGATGAATGCTGCTCCTGTATAATTCTCATTTTTGTTTTTTGGGAAATTGCCCTCCCCAGGTTTAAACGTGGTTGGGCTTGGATGAACAGCAGCCATCTAATATGGTTCGTAGACATATTGAAGAAGCGATTTGTCATTATATTACTGATAAAGTTACAGTATTATTTTGTTGAACTTAACTAATTAATGGCTATTTCCAACTAGTTTGACATTTGATGCATGCGTGCATGTACCCTGTTGTTCGGAATCTTTGCTCTTTTAATTTATGTCCTCAATAATGTATTGGAGAAAAGTTGTGTCATTAGGGATAATTAAGGCCCAGTTGGTACGTGCTAGTTTGTTCTTTCATAGTCTAATAGTGGAAAGATGGTATCTTGTTCTTGTCTGGTCTACATCGAGTGCACTCTAACTCTATCAGTCCAACAAGCTGTTAGACTGACGTTAACAGTCCTACCTTTGGTTACTGTAGAAATGAGGTCTGCTTTGGCAATTTATGCAACTATCCTTTGGTAAGTTGTTGAATTAGAATATTCTCAGTTCACTTGTATTTGTATGCTCAATTTAGACAACTTGATTAAATTTGTGAGAAGACAAGTAGGTGTTCACTGATTAGCCACCGTTCAGACGGCACAAAAGGATTATGATTATAATTAAAATGCTGCTGCATGCCTGGATCAAGGTCTGTACTGTATAACTATTTTATAACAGTGAATTCATTACCATCTTTACAGTAATTGAAGATTGAAGCAAATTACTCTGATTTCTGCTTCTCTGGCTATGTTGGCATTCTCGTTATAGCAGCAGCAGTATTATGCCCACTTCCATGTGTTAGCATACAGAGAGTTATGCGTCACTGTGATCCCAGCGCTTAAGAAATCTATGTCACTTGTTTAAATATCTACATCTTTTTTATACTTATATACGGCTCTAAAAAAATAATTTTTTTAAAAAAAATATTAATTTATTTAAATAATTAAAAAATAAATTGACACATTACAAGTAAGGAAACACTAGTAGTAAAGAAAGAGGGTATGCTCAGAAAAAATAATATAAAAAAGATTTTTTTTATGAAATGAAGGTTTGGATTCTCAATTTTAAAATCATTTTAACATTTAATATTAAAGAGAATCATTTGAATAATGTGGATACGACATGGAAGGCATAATAACAATTGCAGTGGATACCATGTTGGGCCGGGAGCTTATATAAGAGTCCAAAAGGTTGAGGAAACTTATTCTACAGAAAACCAAAGAAGCCTTGCTGAGAAATATTTATTAGGAGGTATGTGTGCCTCCCATCTGTATCCTAATATGGAATCCAGTTAAATGTTCATCGTTCAAATCAAGTTGTACGATAAAGATTTATTTGAATATTTTTTTATATTTTTCAATGACATGTATATAAAAAATAGTTTTAAAAATTTTTAAATAAATTTTAACTGTCCAATCAATATTAGACGATCAGAATTTTTTAATTAAAATCTGTGTAATTAAGGGCCTAATTGCACGGAATTTAACTGGTGTGGCCTTTACTTATAAACTTATGGTAGGAGTGTTTGATACACTTTAGTTTCTGGTTGATGGAATTTTTTCACATATATATCGGTGGGTCAGGTAATATGTTGAGAAAAAAATTTATCTAAAAATTTAAAATTATTTAAAATAATAAATACAATATATTTAAATTTAAAATATTTTTATAAAACCAAATACTAAAAACAATAATTTAAATATAACAATTTAAAAAAAAATTAACAATCATAATTTAACTTGTAAAAAATAATATTTTATTAATAATATATATATATATATATATATATATATATATATATATAATGTGTCCCGGTTAAACATTTTCAATCAGTAATTTCAAATTTGACCCATATTTTACTAGTTAAGAAAAGTTCAACTCAAATTAATCTAATAATTGCAGATTGAGTTGAATTATCCAAATTCACGTGTTAACTCAATATCATAATTCCTGAGTTTCTTTATTAGGATTTAGCTTAATGCTGGTAATATTCATTTTCATCATTACTGTTAATGCATATCTATATATAAGCAGATATATAAGCGGAGACAGCGAAAACTCTGTCTGAAACAGCTTTACATTGGACGTCCACTTTATATTATTTATTAATTAGGTCAACTGTGTCAGTGATAGCAATTATAGACTTATCAAAAAAATGTATTTTCTCCCTTCCTTATAGGATTTTTTTTAAAAAAAAATTATTTATATTTGGATGTAATAATTTAAAAAAATTTTTGAAATATGGTGAACAATTTTATAAATGAAAATTTTTCTCTTTTCTTATTTTTTTTCTTATCAACAAAAACTAAAAATTTTAACTTCTCATTGTAAGAAATTTTCTCTATTTTCATTAACTTATTCGTTTTCTATAAGTCCAAACAAATAAGTATATTTTTATTAGAATACATTATTTTTTT
>JASKGM010000008.1:6243620-6254973 GCA_034509205.1 Ceratonia siliqua
AAAAAACCGCTAACACACACACAAGGCACAAAATAACAGAAAAGCCCAATACATAAATTAACCAAACAGTAACACGTGGATGCTCCTGCATCACACAATCAAGAATAGCCTTGACATTCAACACTGAATCACTGAAAGTGATAATACACTACCATGTTTTGGTTTCTTGAAGCCACAAATACCCTCCTTTTAATTCCTGGGAAACAATATCCAAAAGCACAGGAGGTACTATAATGAATCCGGGTATTTGGAGTTACGAAGGTGTGGCCGGGGCACATATTGTGTTTTCTGGCTTGTGCTTTTTGGCGGCTATTTGGCATTGGGTATATTGAGATCTAGAAATCTTTTGTGATGAACGTACAGGAAAACCTTCTTTGGATTTGCCCAAAATTTTTGGAAAGTTCTTTATTATCAAATTCAATATCAGCTTTCCCGTTTGCATAATCACCCATCCAGTTCTTTTTTCTTCCTCTTGCACACCTTAATCCCTCTGGATATTTCTTTTTTTTTTTTTCAGAAATTTGAATGATAGAGAAAGCAGCGAGCTTCAGTCTCTTTTGTCTCTAATTGATTCTGTCCATTTTTCTTCTAGTCAAGATATGAGAGTTTGGAATCTTGATTACTTTGGTATTTTCTCTTGCAAGTCTTACTTTCAGTTCCTTACTCATTCTCCTTCTAGGGAACAATTTGTTCTTGATAACCCGATTTCGAATTCTAAAGTTCCTTCGAAGGTCCTAGTACCTTGAACAGTTCGTTTTAATTCATTTTTGGACTCATCTTTTTGGTATTTTTGGAGAAAATTGGGCATGTCCTAGTAACTTGAGCTGTTCCTTTTAATTCATTTCCAAGGTTTTGATAAAAAGGAGAATAAAGTTTTGTGGCAATGTGCAGTGTTTGGAATTCTTTGGTTTGTTGGTTGGAGAGGAATGCCTGCATCTAGAACTTTGCCCTTACACGTGTTATGGGAGAGAATTCTTCATATGGTGTCCCTTTGGTGTTCAGCACATGGTTTTTTTTAGGGGAGTCATGATAACAGATATGCAAAGAGATTGGACGGCCCTACTACATCTATAAGCTTTGTCCGCAGGATTTAGAGAATTTTCTGCTTATTAAATTCGGAGGTTTTGGAAAGAAAAAGGAGGAGAAATGTTTGTGGCAATGTGTGGTTAATGCTGTGGTTTGGAACAAAATGTTTGAATTTTATTGACTTGTCTTTAGATGGTTTGTCGGATAGGGTAACTTTTTTGGCTTCTCTTTATTGTGTAGCTCAGGGCTTATTTAAGGGAGTTACTCTCCAAGATATGTGAAGGGATTGGGCACTTTTGCTGCATGTTTAAATTTGCATCTTTTTCTCTTTTCTGGTTTCTGAATTGTTTTGTCACTTTTTGGGAGGATATCCTATCCTCCTCTTTTATATCTTCTCTCCCTACTAATATAATTTGTTTTTTATAAAAAAAAGCCTTATATAGGTGACTCATTAACCTTAATTCTATCAGGACAAGCAACCAAGTCCCAAATTTAAGAGTGCAACCAAGTCCCAAATTTAAGAGTAAAGAAATTCTAATACTGAATAGGAAATATATTTCTTTTAAGGAATTTTATGGCCATCCTTGTATTGACTTTATTACTGAGGTAGATTTCTTTATTCAGTGCAGTTCCTGCTCGTTTTCTTAAAAATTTGATAGCCAATTGCCACTGAGCTAATAAGTCACATTGCACTGGCCATAGTCTTTAAGATTGAGGGAGCTTGATGTACTTGGATTCAACCCTTTCCTCACTCCCTAGGTCATGGACCTCTTATCTCACAAGAAAAGGTAGTAAATTAGATTCAGATGTGTGCAATCATGCCCTGGAGATTCAAAACCCATAAAATGGTTTTCTTACAAGGAATTGCAATGTTTGCTTTCTTGATAATAAGCAATTGAATTGAATCTTGTTGTATAAGTTTGTTGACTTTTGCTCACATTACTTCCATCTTGGCTTTGATACCCTCTTTCTGGGGTCTGTATTCAAGACTTTAAAATGTTCGCAGAAAGTGATGATTACTATAGGATATTATAGTAAGGAACTTTAAATTTACACTAGAAGCTCCTAAAGGACCAAAAATCTGATTCTGAAATCCCTGTTGCAGCACTTTTGTAGAAACAAAATGAGTTAAAATGGAGAAAAAAATTACCCAATGTTATCACTTATCAATACTAACCTCCTGCTTTAAATCAGCATATTCTTTGATGCTTCTAGATAGAAATGGAAGAAAAACAAGTTTTGTGAAGTCTAATTATTTAAAATCTTGGTATTTTATTGCCTTTGGAGGAGGGGAATAATTGTTTTGTTGTTTTATTAAAACGAGATTACTTTTTTCTTTGAATAATATATCTTAAACTAAAGTGTTGTCTGTATTGTGTAACAATATTATAATTTGGCATGCCATATAGAAAAAAGTCAAGTAAATTTGTCTGGTCCAGATGGGTGGAAGAAACAATTCAAATTTTTTTTGAAGTTGAAGAATTTTATTAGAAACCAATTCTATGTTGAAGGACTGTGCTTGAATTGTGCCATAATAAAATATGGCTTGTTTGAGGTGTGAGTATGTAATTGAAAACTTCATAAAAGAATATACTTTTGTAATGTTAAAGAGATTGCGATGACCTACAATTCATGTATGTTACATTAGATGCATTCTAGATTGTGTTGTGGTGAGCAAATAAGGGAATTAGTTTCATAAAAATGTAATAAAGGTTCAATATATCATTGTTCTTCTGAATAATCTAAGAGGGAATGTTTGGTTTCATCTCAATGTAATGAGATTTAGCTGTCTACTATATCTAGGAACTTACGATTCTATAAATAAACATTTCAGGAAAAGGCCTACAGAGGCTGATCGACAAAGTGCAGGTTTAATTGAAATTTGGCAGTCTGCTGAGACTTCTGGCACTCTATTTCTCTTCGTAGAGTTTATTGGTTCTAATTATATGGGTGATTCTCCCCGCTGAACTTTTTAGGTCCCAGTGGCTGCTGTTGTGATTATGGGATGTAATCGTGCTGATTACCTAGAGAGGACTATTAATTCTGTATTGAAGTATGCATCATATTACAACATATTATCTTTAATGTTTTATACTTGACTATTTAAACATTTATCTGACCTGATGAGGTATACACTTTCTATTTTTTCAGATACCAAAGGTCCATTTCTTCAAAATTTCCACTATTTGTATCCCAGGTATTGGATATCTTCTGGCTTGCAGGAGGAGTTTCTGTTGTCTTGTTGGAATGATTTGATTTTTAGTCATTATTTTGCAAATGCATATAAGACATAGACAGCTGAAGGTGGTCTTTTTATCATTTTTTCAGGATGGATCAAACACAGATGTCAAAAGTAAGGCTTTGAGCTATGATCAGTTAACTTATATGCAGGTATATACTGATACAGAAATGAGTTTCTATACTTTGAAGATTAGAGCATTTTATTTGTTTTGTCTTAGTTTACTGGACAATTACATGTCCTTTGTGCATTATATTAAGCTTGAATTGGACAATGAGATAACAGAAGAGACACCAATTCCACATTGACATTCTGTTGCATAGGGTAACTTGGTGGCAACCACAGTGACCTCTCTTTGCATCTCCAAGTTATATACTTTTATCAGTAGTTCAATCTTTTGTGTGATTTTTCATGCGCATTGTACACAACATTATGCATGTGAGTGGCTTGGTATACTGGAGTTCTGAATCAATGAAAGCAGACAGTTGTATGTTTGCAGACTAACTGTGGTAATAGTTGTAGGGTCTCTGTAATTTGGGTTCACGTATTTCTATACTCAATTAACTGAAGATTCCAAAATGACACTCTTTGACCAGGTTACAAGGGGATTGGTGAGTGATTTATTACCAATTTGTGATGGTGCTGATATGATGTAGAATGAGTTTGTTGAGATTTGAACTTATCCCTAATTGATTAATCCTAGTTACATCCTATCTTAGTTCCCCTTCTTCATTCTTGACATTTTATCTAAGATTTGAACTTAACCAATGCCAACTGCCAGCGTAAACCCAGGAACTACCACCAAGATTGTGAGTTTTATGTGTGTGTGCTCGCTGTGTGAGAAGAGAGTGTGTGAATGAGAGTAATCAAGTGAGGATAGCCAACCAACTATTGGGAATAAGAGAGAAGCAACTGAGGGAGGGTCCATAGGAAAATGACATACAATAGCATTAGAAAAAACTAACCTTAAAGTGAGGTTCAGGTTGAGAGTGAGCTAGTGTCATCGCCTCAGTTTGATGGGTTAGTATTGCACAGAACAAGAAAAGGAACAACTGAGGTGGCTTAAAATGTTTTTGAATTTTTGTTGTTAAGGAGAGGTGGAGGTTTTGACTTTTTTGTTTTCCTGTCCCCTTTCCGACCTTGTTAGCCAACTCTGAAAAGCGATCTAACAAATGGTGTTAATATGTTTGTCTCCCTGGTTGTAGTATAGTGGCAAGAAAAGAAAGAGATGATATTAATTTTGGGGGTATTTTGTTACACAAAGAAAAACTCCTATATATAGTGAGACTGATCCAATCACATCCCTTATATCTGTTGAGCTTTTCATTTTGAGGAAAACTGTAGACTTTTTATCAATAAGGGCATGCATTTATGAAAGATAAAGATCATTTATTTGCGCATATATATATATATATATATATATATATATTAATCTTAAAAGCTACTCTAACCAATCTTTATTTGTAGCATCTGCTTTTATGCATCATATTTTTGTTCCCTTTGAAAAGTAAGCTACCGTATTTGTTTTGATTTCTGAGAAAGTGAAGCACCAAAGAATTTGATGTTGAAGAATCACTCAATTTTCAGTAGTTGGATTCAGAAGGATCCTTTTACACCCACATAAAGATGACAATTACAGTGGCATAGTGATGCGAGTAAAATATTGCCGAGTCATTATGGTTTAATTTACCGAGATGCTGGGGAATGTTTATAGAAATAATTATAAAATATTAAGGGCCTGTTTGTTTCAGCTTATCTGCTGAAAAAAGTTCTTTTTTTTTCAAAAAAGAAGTCCTACGGAGAAAAGAGGTGTTTGTTTCAGCTTTTGAAAAAAATGAAAAGAACCCAAAAAAGGAGTTTTGTGTGCTTTTTTTGGAAGTAAAAACATATGACTTCTGAAAAACGGAAGGCCTAGTAGAAGAGAGAGAATCTATTTTCAATTTCTCATTCCTCGTTTGACCTTCCTTTCCCGAGTGTGTTTGTTTCAGCTTTTGAAAAAAATGAAAAGAACCCAAAAAAGGAGTTTTGTGTGCTTTTTTTGGAAGTAAAAACATATGACTTCTGAAAAAAGGAAGGCCTAGTAGAAGAGAGAGAATCTATTTTCAATTTCTCATTCCTCGTTTGACCTTCCTTTCCCGAGTGTGCCATCTGACCTTCGTACCCTTTGGTGCTTGTGCTGCAATGGAACTCGAGTTCGAACGAAGAAGGTGAATGCCTTTGCTGCTAAGTCGAGAGAAGGAAGACGAACCACTGTCTATTGCTAGGGGAAGCCAACAGCGAAGATGAAGGTGAAGCGTTCTTGAAAGATATCAAAGACGAAGGGTTCTTCAAAGGAGAACAAACATAAAGACTAGGTAATTTAGGGTTCTTGAAATTGAAATTTGTCTTTGTTGTCACGATTCACGAGTTCAGATTTCCTTTTCTACTTCATTTGGACAAACTTTCATCAAACCCCGTTGTTCAGACGAAAGCCTTGCTCATTGCAATTCCTCTGGTAATAGGGTTCTTGAAATTGAAATTTGTCTTTGTTCCCATTTTATTTCTTTGAATTTGAGTCATAGGGTGGGGCTTGGTAGGAGTGGGTGGTTATGGGGGAGTGAAATGGCATTGCTAGTGTAAGAATATACATTTGGTGGTCTTTCAAACACCTGATTCTCGATATAATTATGAACTATTGCCAGTGGATGAAATGGGTTTTCTGGTAATAGGAATTATTTCGAATTGTCATAGTTGTTATGCATATGTTCTGTTCAAATTGCCAAAGAATAAAAACATATATGGACAAGTTTTGGCAGAATTATAACCTTGTAAATTGGGTTACTAATAGATGATTTATTAAAGCATAGGATGGAGACAAGTGCTATTCGCACTATGCATGCTAAGTGCTAACTAGACCTGCAATGAATGGATATATTATCAGGTTTTCTTTTTGATTGGATCACTCGGTTGTTGTGTACATTAATTGATTGAATCAGTTTTACCCATGTAGTAATAGTACAGCTTTCTTTGCAATCAATCACATTATAAGAACATCTGGAGTTTGTAAAGCTAGGTGGAAGATATTGCAAAGGATGGCAAATTTTGAGCTCCCCATTCAATTTGCTATAATATGTAGAGCTATCAAACGGGGCGGGCCAACCCGGTTAGCCCGCCAAAAAGAAATCAACCCGCCAAAAAGAAATATTAGTTAAATGTTGCTATTATCTTATAGTATAGGAGCTTTGGTCTAGTGTTGAGGCTTTATGGGAGGCTGAGGTACCGGTTCGAATCCCACCAGCAACATTTGGGAATTTCTTTTGGCAACATCCGCCCACCCTTCCCAATCCCAACTTCCAAGTCCACGTGTCCCAATTCCCAACATCCACCCAGCCAGCCACCCTTCCCAATCCCAACTTCAACAGTTCAAGGTAGTGAAAAAAGTGAGGGAGGTAGGTTATATGAAAAGAAAAAAAAAAAAGATAAACAAGCCAGCGGGCTAAAAACGGTGGAGAGGCGTGGCGGGTTGGCCCGCCAATATGGCGGGTTCAAAATATTGCAACCCACCCTGCCCCTATTACCTAACAGGTTGGGCCAACCCGACGGGCCCACCGTTTTGACAGTACTAATAATATGGTCATGTTTTACTCTTCACAACTATATTAGAAGAATGAATGATAATATAGATCTTCTCAAATTGTTTGAGAACATTGATAACTCATAAGAGCAACATGATCAAGGGAGGATGAATGGGAAGGGACAACTCAAGAATCTGTTAGAGTGATGAAACAAACTAGAGATTCTATTAGAGAACAATTAAGTGGGTCATGAGAACATTGTATATTGTGCGTCATGAGAACAATGTATATTGTATATATTTTTATTACATGTGCGCGTCATGTACAATTTATTTCTTGTAGTTGACAATTATTTTTTAAGTAGCAAGCCACAAATCATTTCTTGTAGTTGACACTCTTTTATTGAAATTTGCACAAATTTTGAATTCATAAATATGCTCAAGTAAATTTTTTTTTATATAATTATAATTATTTATTGGTTACATTTCAAAACTTTTAATGCATTTATTTTGTAAAGTATTATGCATTCCAAAACTTGATTACTTTAATTAAAAACTTAAAATTTCATAAAATCATAATTCTAAATTTCATAATAATAATTAACTAAAATTTGTTATTTAAAAATTTTTAATTTTATCAAAAAAATATAATTTCTAAAATTTATATTAAAAGCATTTTTTTATTCAAACACTATATAAAAAAATTCCTTATGCATATCCTTTTTAGTAATTTTATCAGTCAAAAGTCTTTTTACAGTTTTACATCCAAATGCATTTTCTAATTTAAAAGTACTTCTCAATTACTGCATATAATCGTAAAACAGCTTTTCCTTTTGATAAAAGGTTGTCTTTTTGAAGCACCAGCATAAAAGGCATTTTTTTCCAGCCCATCCAAATGGGCCCTAAGAAAGGTGATTGGAAATCTTAGAATTAGAATTTAGCTGTTAAATTGAGATATATCCTGAAGGATTATCATTAGGAATTGTGGAAAGTTTTGCTGCAAAGACTTGAACATGGATTAAAATTTGACAAAAATAATTTCGTATTTGCTTACTGAGGCACATAATAGCTCAACAGTTGGAAACAAGCCTCTCTGTACTAATTATAGTTTCATGCAGCACTTGGATTTTGAACCAGTGCAAACTGAAAGGCCAGGGGAGTTAATTGCTTACTACAAGATTGCACGTAAGAGTTCTCCTCTAGCTGTCCCTGTCTGTTTGTGTGTTGCATGTTCTCTAATTAAAGAGAAGATTGCACAAATGATTTTGTTTTTGTCCAATTTCATAGATTTCGATGCTTTGCTCATATACTTGCCTTTATCAGGTCATTACAAGTGGGCTCTGGATCAACTGTTCTACAAGCATAATTTCAGCCGAGTAATCATTCTTGAAGGTGATAGGGTTCATTTTCTTGAAGCATTACTTATTTTTTAATTCTTTATCATTGGTGAATATGGAAGCTGATTGGAAATCTTTATTCAATCTCAGATGACATGGAAATAGCACCTGATTTCTTTGATTACTTTGAAGCTACGGCGACTCTTCTTGACAAGGATAAGTATGTGTTTAATAAGTGTAGATTGCTCAGTGTTTCCCCCACCTCATTCTCCATATTATTTATTAAGACTTTAGGATCTATTTTTATAAGTTAGCATTATCTGTTGTAGGTCCATTATGGCTGTTTCCTCATGGAATGACAATGGACAAAAGCAGTTTGTACATGATCCATGTAAGTTTGTTCAGTTTTCATGTCTGTATACTTCATTTATAATAATAAATTGATAGCCTGGACTTTAAAATTCTGCCCATGTTGTTGTCACTTCAGGACATAAAAATGGCTGATCTAGAAAGCACTCGAGTTGAGACAACTCTTTATTTCACAATAATTATAATATGTAACTAGAAATTGGACTAGTTAGTAGCATAGCTGTTTTTGTTCTTTCTCTCTCTCTCCCCCTCCATATTCCCCCGTTTGCTTTTCCTGGAAACTCGTTGCATGGCGTATTCATGTTGGGAAACAGATGCACATTTATTTTTGCATTTTCCAGCAATAGATACTTTTGTAGTAGTTTTTCCAGTTTGTTTGGTGAATCTTTGCTGTGCTCTCAGTCTTAGATCTTGGAGCAATTTGCCAATTTCATTTCCTTAATTTAGCTTAGCGGGTTTAAGGACGGTAAAGTTATTTGGCAGTGTGCTATGTATGCTGTCCTTTTGTGGTTTTTATTGGAGCGAAATGCAAAGATTTTTAAGGAGAAATGTTTGGCCTTAGACTTAGGCCCTGATTGGATAAATGCTTAAATGAGTGTTTTTTTCAAGAAGAGTTTATCAAATAAGCTCAACTGTCGTAAGTATGGTGTAAAATAAGCTAATTTGTATTTGGATGGATACTTTGACAAGTGCTTATGGAGATAAATAAACAATAGAGACAAATTTGTCCAAAATTATTCTAAAAACAGCTTGCACCTTAAGCTATTTTGAGCTTTTGTATGAGCTTATTTTGATAAGCTTCAAGTTCAAACTTATGAAAATAAGCTAAAATCACCTTATAGAGGATGATAAGAGCTTATACGGGCTGTTTGTTTGGGCTTATCAGAGAATGCATTTTTTCCTTCTCCTACAGGAAGAAGGATTTTTTTTTTTAGGAGAAGTTGTTTTATGTTTGGATGCAATAATTTAGAAGGGCTTTTGAAGTAAGGTGAACAATTTTAGAAATAAAGGTTTCTCTCTCTTCTTATTTTTCTCCTTATCAGCAAAAGTTAAAAATTTTAACTTCTCCTTATAGGAGGTTTTCTCCATTTTCATTAATTTATCCGTTTTCTATAAGCCCAAACAAACAGATATATTTTTATTAGAATGTATTATTTTTTGAAAAAAAGTAACTTATTCTCAGAATAAGCCCAAACAAACAGGGCCATAGTAAGTTACTCCAAAGTCCGTCCAAACACATAAAATGGTTGATAAGTGCTTTTTGGAGTAGATAAGCATGAGTTGCTAATAAGCCCATCCAAACAGGAACCTTACTGTGGGATAGCGTTGCTTTTATGGCTTCTCTTTGGTGTTCAACACATGTTATTATGAGAGGCCATAAAAGCACTTCTATCCCATAGTAAGGTCCTGTTTGGATGGGTTTATTTCACAATTTTTCGGAGCTCGTCTACTCCAATAAGCACTATCAACCATTTAAGTTCATCCACAAATGCATAAAGTCTTACATGAATACAAATGAATTTTTAAACAAGAGATCAGCCATTAGTCTTCTTTTACAATGATTATCTTAAAAGTACGAGTATCTAAGATTCTAAATACCTTCATAACAAGAAACTCGTATTCCTAAAGTTCTTATGATGTGCGTGAAAATTGCTACTGCTATTCTAGTAAATTCTTTGTTTGATGTAATCTGCAGATGAACTTTATCGCTCGGACTTCTTTCCTGGACTAGGATGGATGCTGACTAGATATACATGGGATGAGCTATCGCCAAAATGGCCCAAGGCATATCCTTGATATTTTAGTAATTATTCTTGTGTTTGTCTGACATATTTGTTTATTCTATTATATTATGCATGTATATAATTTTTTCTTTGACAAAATTTCACTTATTGGGATGACTGGTTGAGATTAAAAGAGAACCACAAAGGGCGACAGTTTATCCGTCCAGAAGTATGCAGAACATATAATTTTGGCGAGCATGTAAGTGTGCTTATTGTATTTAGAGTATTGTCTTTTTGTATTGGATGGTTATGTCTTAGGAATTTTTTAGGCCTGTATTATATAGAGAGCACCATTTTAAGAAGATTTATTGGTCCAGGAAATAACTAACGATGCTAGTGGTACACTGTCATTTTCATTCAGGCATCTAAAGATACCCAAGATTCTTGGATATCTAAATTAGATGCCTGTGTTTGGGTATTCAAGATGCCTGGAGGTATACGATGCCCCCATTTTGCAGACATCTCATACCACCCAAAAAACGGGGGGATCTAACATCCCTGAATTTTTAGCTTGGTCAACTTTTATAAAATAACAATTTTTATCATTTCTTTGATATTTTTCAATTATCATACCAAACATAGAAATCTTATATACCATAGTATTTTAGATACCTATGAATGTAAGATACTAGTGTATCATATGGCTCCTAAGATACTTTGGCACAGTGTGATATGCTTGATATTTATTTGCACATGTAGGGAGAATAAAAGGATTATTGAATAAGAAATCATTAAAGATGATATGCATTCATGGGTAACCTTTTGAGTGAGATACAATCCTTCTGCCTTAAGAGTGTTTATCTGCTGCAGACTCATCAATTGATGTACTCTTAGAGAATAAGATTTGTGATGTTGCATTCTTTGCTTCTATTTGGTGTATTCAGTTGGATTGCAGTTCTGGAATTTTTTGATAATAAATTACACAATTCTGCTTTTATGGAATACCTCTGTTTTTTACTTTGTTGTGTTCTGCCAATGGCTGTTTTAAAGGGGTGGCTTTGTCTGTTCATTCTCTTTTGCATTTCTTGTAGAATATGAAATTATG
>JASKGM010000008.1:6258212-6279527 GCA_034509205.1 Ceratonia siliqua
CCTAGGGGTATTCCAGACTTTTCACCTATGTCTCAGACTATTTGTATTACGTTGCTATGTTGAATGAAGCATTCTGACTTTCTGATATTTTCTACTTCCCGTGAGGATCCCTTTTTGGCTGGACTGCTACTGTTTTTTTTTTTTTCCCCTGGAATTCCGGTTCCAGAGCTGATTTCTGACCGGAGAGTTAGAGATCTTCCCTTTTCCTTTCTTCCCTGCGCCAAGTTTTAACGTGCAGCCACCCTAATCTAAGATTCCTGGTTGAAATTTGAAAAGACTAGCATAGGTTTAGATCTTCAGTGTATACATGTAGTAGAAGGCTGCAATGACAAAAGAAATCAGACATCACAAATGGATCATTTCTTATGAATTCATCAGAAGTGTACCATTCATGTACTGCTGGTTGGTAGGATAATGAATACAGTGAACTGGTTGAGGACTGTAGGTGTATTTATTATTGGCTGCAAGTGCGCGTGCATGTGATGTATGCGGTCATGCTCAATAGACAATCTTTCTTTACCGCATCATGTAAACTTTGTTGTGGATAAATCTAAATTTGTCTTTCATTTGTTGTTGCATTTCTTCACTTTCCAGGATGGTGTGCCCAGGACAGCCTATAAAGGAATAGTCGTTTTCAGATATCAAACCCCAAGACGTATATTCCTTGTTGGTCCGGAATCGTTGAAGCTACTTAGGATTGAAGATGCTTGATGCTGGATGAGGTAAGAAAAAAGAAAATTATTGAGCACTCTAGGAAGGTAACAATGTGAGGGTCCTCTTTTACTTGATTTTGACATCAGTACTTTATCTGAGAATTTCTATGCAGAGATCATATTTCTGTGGTCTAATGGAAGTGTTATTGAGTAATTGATATTGATCCTGAGCTTCGTCAAATGACTGCTTAAAGAGATGACATGGCCGTGTAGTGAAAGTGTTCTCGCCGTTAATATAAAACTGCATCCAAAGAATGTGCTGGAACACAAAATTAAGGGCACCATCCCATGTATCTTGTGGAGACCCTCCTAATGGGGACGAACGCTACTGATTTTTCCGGGAGAAGGGGAGTACTATTTTAATTTTAATTTCTTTCATGTCTTCTTGATAAACTACAATATATTACTCCTGTTGTCTTGTTTCATTTCTGCGGTTGCTTCATCATAACCGGGGTAGATACAGAAACATCTCACACACTTCACAATCATTCTCTCACTTCACGGCAGAAGTTCCCACGTCACCCCACCTTACTCGCTCGCCCACCGGTCAGTTTGAGTGAGATGTTTGAGTATCTATTTCTTGGAATACACAAATATTCAAACGGATTTGTATGGATTAATAACTAAATATCATGGAGCAAGTTACTTTTACTCTTCACACATGGTGGGTTGATAAAAAAAAAGAGGGGGGGGGGGGAATTGATATATTTTTATTTTTATAAAGAAATTGAATATTTTAAAAATAAAAATCATATTAAATGTTATATTATTAAATTTTAAAAGTTTAATTTTATTTATTCTTTTAATTGGGGAAAGTTATTCATTGGTGTTCCATGGGGTTTATGTATCAAATTCTTCATGGTGTCCTATAGATTCTTATATGGTGCTAAGATATTACTTATCGTTTTTTTTTTCTGTTATGCCCTTTATAGAAAGAGTGGTGATCTTATGAATTCAGGTTCATTATAAATCTTATGCATCATAATTTTTTAAATAAATTTATTTAAAAAATGTAGTCATTTTTTAACAAAGCATAAAATTTATTTTTTATTGTAAAAACTATAAAGTTATCTCGTGTAGAGTTGATGGTGAATTTGAATTCATAAAAACATTATTCTTATAAAAAATAATTTTTTGTTATAAAAAATAATTTTTTATAATTAATTCAGGTACATTATAAATCTTATGCATCATAATTTTTTAAATAAATTTATTTAAAAAATATTTAGTATTTTTTAACTAAGCATAAAATTTATTTTTTATTGTTAAAACTATAAAGTTATCTCGTGTAGAGTTGATGGTGAATTTGAATTCATAAAAACATTATTCTTATAAAAAATAATTTTGTTATAAAAAATAATTTTTTTATAATTATAAAGAAATAATATTTAATTATAAAAAAATAATATTTTTTAAATTAGATAATTATTATTTATAATAAAAGTTTATAATTAAATAATTATTTTTATAAAAAAAATAATAGGGGATTTTATCCTTCTCCTGATTAGAGTTTTTTTTTTAAATTTAATTTTTAAGGTTTTATATTTTCTATTTAAAAAAATTTAAAAGATTATAAAAAATAAAAAAAAATAAATGAAAGATTTATTTTTATCTATTTATTTATTTTTAAATATTTTTGTTATAAAATCTTTTTTAATTTTTTTAAAATTCTTTTAAATTATTGTTTAAAATAAAAATTTTAAAAAAATTAAAATATATAAAAAATTAAATTTCTCCCCTATTCTGAGAGTAGGGGAGAAATCACCAAAAATAATTACTAGTATTTTGGCATGTTAATGGGATACTGCGTAATTTGATGTCCCATTATAATTTTCACTTTTAATTCTTCTTAAATGATTGGATTAATCTTATATAAAAAATGAAAAAAAGTCAATAATCATCTTAAATAAATAATTGACAGTCTTAAAATCAAGAAATTTTGTTTTTAAAAGTTTATGAAGGAATTATTACTTGATTTGTTTTAGTAATTAATTATTCATTAAAAATGATTATTGACTTATATCCAGTATTCAAAAAGTCATTGAATCAGTAAAGGCAGAGGGTTACGGGTTACTGGTTCAATCGGGGTCGAACCGGTGTAAATTAAAAAATATATATTTTAATTATATATATTTTGTAGAATATATTATATATAGAATAATTAAAATAAATAAAAATAAAAATAATTAACTAATAAATATTAATATATTTGAAATATATTAAATAATTTTATCACAATTAAAATAAATCTATAATTATCCACTTTGGTGTTTTACAATCTGTATAGTTCAAAAAAAATTTATTTTTATATATATTTGAGTTAGGTTCTGAAGATTAAACATTGATGTTGATTTTTTTCAGTTTTTTGTTGTGGTTCCTGTTATGTTTAATCATGATTTTAACACTTTTTTTTTTTTATTCTTCTTCTTCTTTATCTTATTTGGATCTTTGCAACACAAATTATTTAGAAAAAATCTGAAAACTAGTGACCCGCCCAGTTCACTGGTTTTTGACCAATTTTTTGCTCTTCCGGTTCAGGAGGATCACCCGGACCAGTCCTATGATCGGTTTCCAGTTCAACCGGTTGGACCAACCGGTCCGGTCCGATTTTCAGAACAATGCTTATATCACATTTTACATTAAACTACTTCTCTCACTAAATATATTCTTTATGGTGTTTTTTAAACTACATATGAATTTACATTTTGATATTTTTTTTATTTTTTCTTTCATTAATTACTTTTGTTTATATTTTTAAGTTTTATTTCTATTTATTCTGAATTTTTTATTCTTTTTTTTGGATCTTTTACATTTTCTTTAAATTTTTTAAGTATTGTGTTTTAATTTTTTTGAATTTTTTTCTTAAATTATTTAATTCTTTTCTTAAAATAAAATTATATATATGTAACTTAACAAACATCATTCTCCCTATTTATATTTTACAAGCATGATACATTAACATTACAAGTTAAGTTTCAAAAGTATTAAATACATTATCACAAATCCTAAGTCTCAAAAATGATAAAAACAAAGATAATTCGCTAATACAAATTTCAAAATAGAAGCAATAACAAACAACGATGAAACAGGAAACTTAAGATAACCGAATAATAGAGGAAGAGGAACGAACCTCAAGGTTAGATTTCTGTTATGTGCATGGAAGGCATGTTGTCTTTGCTCTCTCAGGAGAAGAAGAGGAGGGTTCAATTATGATTTTGAGTAAAATATATTTTTATTTTTTGAGAGGTGTTTTAATTATATAATTTTTTATTTTAAAAATTTATACAATTTTATTTTATAAATTAAAAATAAGTTACAATTAAACTTAATTTTTGAACTAATATTAAAATTGACTGTTATTTTTTTGTTAATAAATTTTTATATATAATATAATTAAAATCTCATTAATTTTATATAATATGATTAAAATATATTTTTCTTTCATTATTTTACTTCAATTATTTTTTTTGTTTTAAAAATATAGTTACTTGAAAAAAAATTTATTTAAAATTTTTTCTTTTTAAAAGTATCATTACTTGGAAAAGATTTTTTTTTATTTTAAAAATATCATAACTTAAAAAAAAAACTCTTATTTTAAAAATATCATTAATTAAAATTTTTTTTCTGTTTCTAAAAATCAATTATTTGAAAAAAATAATTTTTTTATTTTAAAAATAACGTTACTTAAATTTTTTTTGTTTGTTTTAAGAATATTATGATTTAAAAAAATTTCTTTTTGTTTTAAAAGTATTAATACTTGATTTTTCTTTGTTTAAAAATATAATTACTTAAAAAATTTCTATTTTTCTATTTTAAAAATATATGAACTTTTTTAAAAATTTATTTACTTGAAAAAAATTTATTTTTTTAATTTAAGAATATCATTATTTAAGAGTTTTTTTATTTTATTTTAAAAGTATTATTATTTCAAAAAAAATTTAAGGGTAAATTTATTATTGTACTTTATAATTTTTTAATTTAAAAAAATTTTAATCAATATCTCCAACAATATTAAATTAAATAGAGTTGAACGTATGTTTTTAAAGTAAAAAAAATAACCTATAATTAAAATATTTATTAAATAAATATTTTATTTTTCTTTTCTTCAAAAGTTTTAACATATTATTATGGCCTGAATATTTTAAAATAAAAAAATAGAATTTTCTAAAATTGTAAGATCGCTGGATCGCGCAGATTTTAAAATAAAACGATCATGAATAAAATGTTTCTTGAAATGAGAATCTTAACAACCGTATTCAAGTGCATGGTGCATGGTATGATGGTAACCACTTCCAGTGACCACCACCATCCCACCACCTCCACTTTTCCACCCAATTCCCAAACATTTTAAAATTAAGCTAATGAAATTGAACATCACAAAATCGCATTCGCTTGTCCACTCCAGACTCCAGAGTCCAGAGCCACTGACATTGTTTTCCAGCTCATTCATTTCGTACAATAGAAATCATCACATGGTTTGGTTTACCGTCCAAAGTGCTTGGTGGTGGAGTCGTGGTCCTCTCACCTCCTCCAGGTTTATGCTTTATTTGTCTTCCCCCATATTCCACAGTTTTCGTCCTTCAGTATCAAACGGGGTTTCTTCTCTTTCTCGCGAGTCTTCACTTTTTTCTTTCGCTCTTTCTAACTCAGTTTAATTCCATAATCGCATACTGGCAAGTGCTCACTGAGCAAAGGGGTTTCTTCTCTTTCTCTCCCTAGTTTTCACTTTTTCTTTCGTTCTTTCCAGTTCACTCTTAATGCGCATAAAATTTTTTCTGGAGGTTCTCGGCTTCACTGCCCCTTATTCGTTTCTAATCTCCTTGTAACCTCTCTAAAATTTGAGGTGAGTGACTAATTCTTCTGAGCATCTTAAATCTCTTCAAAATACCTCGTGTTTATACTTTTTGCTGCATAATTTCCATTTAGAAGGAGCTTCAATCAGTTATTGAATAGCATATCCTTCATTTTGTCACTACCTAAAACATCCTCTCTTTTTTTATCCCCTTTGTTCATAATCTGGTTTACCCATCATGGGCCGGGTCACTTTGCTAACTTCACTATTTTCCTTGCCAGGATTGCTTATCTTTCTGTTTAATTCATCCTTATAGCAAAAAGAATACAAGCTAAAATCTTGTTATTTCCAACTAGATATGTTGCCTCTGTCTGTTTGTGCTTTGTAACTTTTGACGGGGTTTCTTTATTTAATCCCTACTTTGACGTTTATGAATTTGAATATAAGTAATTATTCAGTTATTTGCTTTTTAGTTTTCAATAAGCATGTATCATTCACTTGCAGGAACTTCACCTATGAGTTCTGGATTTAGAATAACTACGAATCTGGTATGGCTTGCATCAACGTTGATTCTCATACATGGAGCATCAAAGGAAGTAGCTTTGAGACCTGATGTTGTGAAAATTGGTGCTATTTTCACATTTAAAACTATTAACGGACGAGTTTCCAAATTTGCCATCAAGGCTGCTGAGAAAGATGTGAATTCCGATCCTCGCATCCTTGGTGGGCGTAAATTGTCCATAAGCATGCACGATTCCAACTTCAGCGGTTTTCTTGGCTTCATTGGGGGTATCATATCCTTTTCTTCCCACTTTTACTTCTATTAGCTCTTTCCTTGTGGAAATACTCACAATTTGTTTTTTGTTTTTTGTTCTAAATTTGATATAATTGGCATCATAGAAGGAATATGTAACTAAGGATACCTAATAATTTAAATATAACGGTCGTATCTATGAATGGAAGCATTTTGAAGCCACCAAAGCATTTTGGATCAATGTTGTGCTAAACATTGGTAATTAGGATAACTCAAGATAAAGATCACGGTAGACCAAGTAATTATATATTTGTGAGTTCATATATATATTTTTATCTCATTATTGTAATTATTATAGAGGTTTGTTATCTTGTTTTTTGTTAACATGCTATGATTCAGACTTTTTAAGTGCTGACAGCGCTGAAGTTCTTGGAGACGGACACAGTTGCTATTATTGGTCCACAAAATTCAGTAATGGCCCATGTACTCTCGCATCTTGCAAATGAACTCCACGTTCCTCTATTGTCCTTCACGGCTCTAGATCCCACTCTATCACCTCTGCAGTACCCTTATTTTGTCCAAACAGCTCCCAATGATCAATTCCAGATGACTGCAGTTGCAGACATTATTAGCTATTTTGGTTGGAGGGAGATCATTTTTGTTTTTAGTGATGATGATCAGAGTCGAAATAGTGTAACTGTATTGGGGGATAAACTTGCAGAAAGACGCTGTAAGATATCTTATAAAGCAGTTCTGCCCCCTGATCCAACAGCTAGTCGAAATGATGTTACTGGTCAGTTGACCAAGGTTCAAAGCATGGAAGCTCGAGTAGTTGTTCTACACACCTACTCCCAAACAGGTCTCTTGGTTTTTGATGTGGCTCAGAAACTGGGGATGATGGGGAAAGGGTATGTCTGGATAGCTACTGCTTGGTTATCAACTGTTTTAGACTCAACCTCACCACAACCTTTACATACAATCCAAGGAGTTCTTACACTTCGCCCTCACACCCCTCCGTCAAAAAGAAAACAGGCCTTCATATCAAGGTGGAACCAGATAAGTAATGGTTCAATTGGGTTGAATCCATATGGACTCTATGCTTATGATTCTGTTTGGATCATTGCTCTTGCATTAAAACTATTTTTTGATCAGAATGGTACCATTTCATTCTCTAATAATACAAAATTAAGTGGTATGAGAGGAGAGACTCTGGATCTTCGTGCATTGAGCATTTTTGATGGAGGGAAACAGTTACTTGATAACATATTGCGCACTAATATGACTGGACTGACAGGACCTATTCAATTTGGTTCAGATAGATCCCCTTTACATCCATCATTTGACATTCTTAATGTAATTACTACTGGTTATA
Organism: Ceratonia siliqua; assembly: GCA_034509205.1. NCBI lineage: Eukaryota > Viridiplantae > Streptophyta > Magnoliopsida > Fabales > Fabaceae > Ceratonia > Ceratonia siliqua. The sequence continues at coordinate 6,265,844 of JASKGM010000008.1, forward strand.
GGAAAATCGGGTATTGGTCTAATTTTTCTGGGCTATCTGTTATTACTCCCGAGAAACTTTATACAAAGGCTGCAAACCGTTCAGTTTCAAACCAGCATCTATACAATATGATATGGCCTGGGGGTACAACAGAAAAGCCTCGTGGATGGGTTTTCCCAAATAATGGAAGGCAACTAAGAATTGGAGTTCCCAACCGTGTTAGTTATCAGAACATTGTCTCACAAATAAATGGTACCAATACTGTTCAAGGATACTGCATAGATGTATTCCGGGCTGCCATAAAATTGCTACCATACGCAGTTTCATATAGGTTTGTTCTGTTTGGAGACGGACATAAGAACCCAAGCTACTATGACCTTGTCAATATGATTACTACTGATGTAAGACTCTCAGAAATTATGATCTTTTGCTACTGTGATAATTAGCTTTATCCATCATGTTGCAGTTGCTTTTACAGGTATTTGATGCTGCTGTAGGTGACATAGCAATTGTCACTGGCCGAACAAAAATTGTGGATTTTACTCAACCATATATAGAGTCAGGGCTAGTTGTGGTTACTCCAGTAAAAACATTGAAATCAAGTGCTTGGGCTTTCTTGCGACCATTTACTCCCTTAATGTGGGCTGTCACAGCTGTTTTTTTCCTCATTGTTGGAGCAGTTGTGTGGATTCTAGAACATAGAACAAATGATGAGTTCCGGGGGCCTCCTAAGAAACAGATTGCCACAGTTCTTTGGTGAGAACCTTTCCTATTGTTGCTAAAGTATATGCTTCCCAACACACGAACCTGGAAAAATCACAACATTTAGGTTTAATTTAATGTCTTTAGCATGTTAAAACTCTGGAAATAGAAAAGAAAATTGAATATTCACGTGAACTAATGATAAAAGGATCCATACCAAGTTATTTGAGCCAATCATAAATATATAAGCATACTGTCAAATTGGTTTGGCCAAGTATGCTTGTTTCTACCAAAGCTTTTCCTTTTCTGGTGCTATCTTTCTAGTCCTACCGAAAGCCAAATATCCATTTTCTTACTTTCCTTCTGTTGTTGTAAGCTATTTGATTTCTCTACTGCTGGGACCAGTGTTCTTGTAGTACTACAAACTTCTTGTTTTAGCATTTAGTTATCTCATCTGATTATTAAGTATTCCTTGTTTGAGGGTTAAATTCATGATACCAACTAGGCAGGGTATCAAATATTTCAAGACCTGAAAAGTGTCCTGCAACGTAAAACTATGCAAGAAAGCTTGTTCATTTTATTTTTTTATTCATCAAAATTGACTACTTATTAATCTGCCTTGAATTCAATTTCACATCCATCCAGATGATATCAAGTCAATTTTACATCTCCTCTGATATGACTGCAGCTTGTTTACATTACTTTATTATCTCCCTTTGTGTACTGTTGCAGGTTTAGCCTCTCCACCATGTTCTTTGCACACAGTAAGCTACCCTTTTCACAATCCATATCACAATTTGTTTTAGGGTATTTTTTACGGTAGTAACAAACAGGTTGTCTCTTGTTGTTTCAGGAGAAAACACTGTTAGTGCACTTGGTCGTATCGTACTCATCATCTGGCTTTTTGTGGTTCTGGTAATCAATTCAAGCTACACTGCAAGCCTAACATCAATTCTCACTGTGCAACAGTTGTCCTCACCCATAACAGGAATTGATACCTTGATAACCAGTAATGAACCTATAGGATTTCAAGTAGGCTCATTTGCTGAAAACTATCTAACTGAGGAACTTAACATCCCAAAATATAGACTTGTTCCTCTTGGCTCACCGGAAGAATATGCTATCGCTCTTGAGAGGGGAACTGTTGCTGCTGTGGTAGATGAACGACCATATGTAGAACTCTTCATGTCAGATCACTGCAAATTCTCCGTTAGAGGCCAAGAATTCACCAAAAGTGGATGGGGATTTGTGAGTATCTCTACATTAAAATTTGCATAAAGTGAATTTACTTTTACTTTTTCCAAAATACTTGAACAAAGTTTAGTAGGACAGCCAAACCCTAAACTTTATAAAAGAGGAGGAAAGAAATCAAAAGAGTTAAACTTTGCAACGTAATTGAGTAGGGAGTTTTGAGATCAAGTAGGAGAGAGATAGAGAGAGGAGAGGGGGCTTTTTGTTTTGGAAGTTAACAAAGTAAAATGGCTTCAAGTACATTCATGATCCCAAAGGGTATTCAACAAGCAGAAGTCATGATAAAAGGTTCGGGTCTGGGAGGAAATGCAGCATTAAGAGCTATGCGTAGAAGTGGTATGCTATTAAGTTTCATACGGGATGTAACCCCTTATCAAGATAAGGATAGAGTCAAATTGCTTCAAGCATGTAGTTGATGTAATTCTAGGAAGAAATTCAAATAGTCTCTGCAAGGAACCTGATGAATGACTCAGAATAAGCATTTTAGAGCTTGAGAATCTATCTATATTTCGATTTTGCGTGTCTAATAATAATAGCACAAAACTTATATATATATATATATATATATATTGGTTGCATAAAATAAAATCTTTAATTAATTAGTAAATAATAAATTCTTAATTTTTTTTCATGCTTTCGTATACACTTTTTAAAATTGTTTAAAGTATTATTTTTGTAGTTTATAAATATTAAAGTTCAATACTTGGTCAGGGACCTAAAGTATGATAATTAATAATTTGTGCACTTCTATATAAATATATTTAATTATTAAAATTAATAATTTAATATTTTTTAAATATGTTCAATGTTAGGTTATGTACGTATATAAAAAATGATAATTCATAAATTTATATTAGTATAATTTGTATTAATTAGTAATTCATATATACTTTTATATAAACTTTTTAAATTATTAAAATCGCTAATTTAATGTTTTTAAGATATTACAATTTAATGCTTGGTTATATATTTAGAATATATAATTCATTGATTAGATAATTTATGTATGGTATGTTAATTTATAATTCATGTAATTAAATGCTAAAAAGTTCACATAACTAACCTATAAAGCCCATTGTATTTTGGTTATTTGAAATAAGTAGAAGAAAGACAATCAGAAATAAAAGTGAGTTGAAGAAAGTTCTTTCTAGAAATACTATCATTTCTTCTTCCTCCAACAAAGCTACGGGATGCAGATAATAATAAAATTTGGTGGAAGAGGAGTGCTGAGGTAAGCAATCTAAGTGACACATGTGATGCTTCAATATGGTAGATAGCATCCTATGAAAGAGTATTCAAAGACATGAAATTTTTTTCAAAATTATGGAAAAAATATTGAAATTAATAATTTAATATTTTTTATATATTAAAGTTTAAGATTTAATTATGTATCTAAAATTTACTAATTCATTTATCTAAATTAATGTAATTTAATATATGATATATTAATTAGTGATTCATACAATTGATGCTAGAGTCAATGTAGTAATAAATATTTATTTTATTTGAAGATACACGAAAAAACTATGGTAAGTAGTTAGTGCGTTTAAATCTTTTAAATTATTGAAAAATATATTACTTATTAATTCATGTAAATTTTTAAATTAATAAATATTTTATATAATAAATTTCGGTACAGGTTTATAACTAGTGAAACTGTGAAAGTATATTATGTCCCTTCAGCTTTTTCTTGTGAAACGTGAAATGAAACATTAGACACTCTATGGAAGTTGTTGGAACATCATTAATGGTCAGTTTAATACCCTCCTCGTCCTCAACTACAAATTTCAAGCACATCTTGAAAAAAATTTAGGTTGGTCAAGCCTATAAAAAATGTATAGATAAGAGTAATTATGAATTGAACACGTAACTATGTTAAAAATAAGTTTTATTTTTAATATGTATATATATTTTTATGCAATTGAATTAGTCTACCTGTCTCTTATTGACTTGATCTACTTAAAAATTTCTTGTGCATCTAAAATTTTATATTACTTGTATTCGTTTTATGCAATCCATAAATTTTACTAATTTGAATTTCATTAAATGTGTTAAGCTAGGCTACTTAATATCTTGAGTGTTTTTACAGGCATTCCCAAGGGACTCTCCTTTAGCCATTGATATTTCAACTGCCATTCTGACTCTATCTGAGAATGGTGAACTCCAGAAGATTCATGAAAGGTGGCTCTCAGAAAAGGCTTGCGGATTCCATAGTGCTGAGGATGAATCAGAGCAACTTCAATTAGAAAGCTTTTGGGGCCTGTTTCTGATATGTGGGATAGCAAGTTTCCTAGCGCTTCTTTTCTACTTTTGCTCTATGGTACTCCGATTTAGCCGACACATCCCTAAAAATGCTGATCCTTCTAGTGGTGGCCGCTTGCACTCTGCGCGTATCCAGACATTTCTAAATTTTGTTGATGAAAAAGAAGACGCATCGCAGAGAAAGTTTAAAAGAAAACATGAGGATATTTCATAAAATGCTTATTCAAAAGAACATTCTAAGGATCATATCTAGGAGACTACAAATGGACATTTCCAAAGAGCTGCATTATGTTAAACTTGTCAGATAGAAGCTTGTTAACTTGTTTCTATCTATGATAGTTCTCTAACCTTCCTTCTCCAAACAGAGTTTGAAGAGTGAATAATTATGATTAGGTCAGTGGTTGACTGGTTAAAATGCACGTTATAGATACTGTTTTTGTTTCATTTTATTGATCTCAAAAAATGGGAAAGCTTGACAAGAAGTTTTTTGTAGTATTTGTATCCATCATTTCAATGCTAACGTTTCCAACTCCTTTTCTTAGTAAAATCTGAAATAATATGTAGGCTCTGTTTCAACATCTGTAACGTTGTTTTAATCATTGTTTATGATTTGCCAGAGATTTGTTTGGCGACCTCCTTTTATTTTTGACCCTATATAAGTTCGACAAAGAACCTATAAACCTTCGCTTCCCCTTTGACTTCATATCTTGGTAAACTTCATGTAGTTAAAATATGCTTTGTGATCACCCGAGGAGGGAGACCATTTTGTGAGGGCAATCGTAGGAGTTATGTCACCCTTCTGAATACATTCTGTCTGTGAAGAGAGTTTCGGTGGAAGGAAGATCGTGAAACTAGATGGAGCTCAAGGTCTTTAGTTACGTAGGCCTTCACGGAAAGATGCTTAAACTCGTGGATGGATTCGTAACCACATGCTTGAACTCGGTTGGCGGAAAAGTTATCCACAAGAGAGGACCTGATAAGTGATAAGCGAAGAATTTGCAGAAAGAACACACACTGACTCATTTATTGCATTTTACTTTATACAAACGATGCATGAGAATGAATCTATTTTTACAACCTCTCCTTTTTATACATTATTGTTGTAGTTATCCCAAAAAATAATAATTTCACATTTTCACTAGCATCTTCTTTGTCTTTGTCCAAGACGTAAAGCAACTTCAATAACAAATTAGACTTTGAATAAAGGGAAACTAAATAAGATGAGCCAGAAAATTGAACGTTTTCCAGGGAAACAAGCTTCTCGTTTCACAATCTCAACCCACAAAATAGGAAGGACAAAAAAACCATAATAGGAAAGAAAAATGCGAACGAAGAAAAAACATATTCAAACAAAACCATATATTAAAAATAATTCTAAAAAAGTACCGTCAAAATTTTCAATTTATCAGTAACCCGAACTCAGTTATTCTTGGCAGCATCAGCCTGCTTTGCTCCCACAGAGAAAAACTCAATGATCACTTCCAGTGGCATGCCCTTGGTTTCTGGAACTTTCAAGAAGACAAACACCCAAGCCATGAGGCATACGACTGCATACATACCAAAAACACCGGCAAGGCCTACAGAATTAAGCATGACAGGAAGCATGTAGGTGACAATTATGTCACCAATCCAAAAGGTTAGAGCACAGATAGCAATGCATAGACCGCGAACCCGAGTGGGGAAGATCTCCGCACAAAGGATATTAGGAATTGGCCCAAATCCCATGACAAAGAAACAGAAGTAGACAACAACACTAACAGTTGAGATTGATGCATTCACAGAGCTGCCCAAATCCACAAGACTCCCAAGGACTAATATGAGCAGAGAAACTATCAAAACGGGAATTGTAGTGAGCAGCAAAGTCCTGCAGCAAGGGGAAACCAGAGACTAACATCAAGAAGTACTGAAATTGAACGAGAACAAAAGCTATTGATGGAAAGTAAACATAGAACCACATGGGGATACAAAAACTACACAAGTACTAATACAAAATGAGGTTAACTGCATTTAACTTATTCTGAATCTTCAAATACTTCCCGAATTATAAAGATAACAATTTTGAGATCCAATTATCTCTGAGATGGCTAGTTTTAAAATCCTCTCACATTATTTTTAACCAACGCAAGAATAACTGAATTTAACAACCCAATATCTATAGGACTTCAACAATAAAACATAGGCATATTGATAGAGATCACCAAGAGAAAAGATTTTTCATCCAACAACTCCACCAGAAAACCAGCAAAATGGATTAAGGAGCCATTTGATATACCTTCATCTTGGATGTCAAGTGGCATTCAAGATGTGTTTGGTATACTAGCATACAAGATACTAGTAGGCATAAGATGCTATCGTTTTAGATAATATCTCATACCATCCAAAAATAATAGGGATTTCACGTCCCTGAATTTTGAACTTTACAACTATAAAATATCAATTGTATATTTTCTTTCACAACTTTCAATTATCATACCAAACATAGGAATCTTAAATACCATGATATTTTATACCTCAATATCCTATACTATGGTATCCAATATATTGAAAATGTAGGATGCCAATGTATCAAACATAGAGTGTCTGAATGTGACTGGATCCAGCATTGAGAAACAAAGTCAAAGTCACCTTGTCATTAAGATACCCAAAACTGCTAAAAAAAATCTAGAAATGCACATAGTAAAAATTGCAATAACAAAAGTGTTTTCATGAGAAAATCCCCTCCAACATATATCCACCTATTGATACATATTTCTTACTATTTGAGGAGCAAACCGACAGAATATAAAAAAACTAACACGGAAATAAATACCTTCTGCCAGAAATATCCATGAGCCTCATGGCAACAGCTATGCAAGGAAGCATCAACAAGGTTGTCACAGCACTAATAAGGAACGATGCAGAAGTAGAACCAAGACCCAGGTTTGAAAGAAGAAATCCAACACCTGCGTGCTCAAGAATTTGGGGTGTATAGTAGAGGACTCCATTTATGCCAGAGAACTGTAATGTACAGAGAGAGTTAAATGACAGTAGCAACAAGGCCAGACACTGCAATATTTATTTTAGTATACTTGTCTAGGGGAAAAAAGCTTTCTAATCCTAAAGATACTAATTTGTTAGCTCAACCAAGATTCTGCAACCAAATGTAATAGATAAAAGCTGAAACATATTTAATTTCTAACTACTAATGAATGAATAGGTGTGAAATAAATGAAAATATTAAATTAGTATAGGTTTGGAAATGTATCACAAAAGTAAGAACACCAAATAAACCAGAGAATTTTAAGTTCCCAATCCAGTTATCTAGATTCTAGATGAAAATTCAACAAAAAACCAGAAAAGAGAAATAACTTTCATATCAAAGTGTGCTATAATCAAGCATATCTTATTATGTAGATGAAAGACAAAAGACCAAGCAGTGAATGGCTTCTACAAAATAACTTGGACCTCAAAGGGATTTATGACTTCTTTTAAGTAACTATTGCCTGAGCAATCAATTTAAGCATACTTACTTGTATAAGGAATCCAACCTACCTAAATCAATGCAAACATTCACGAACATCCCCAAGTCGATGGTCAACTACTGTTTTCCAGAAGCATCAATACTCTCTAGTAACACTGCCTACTGTTAGATAAGTTCCTACACCAAACAGCACATGCTCCAAAGTTGCCAAAACACGTTTGCAGATACTGAAGCAATGTAGTGCAAATTTGGAATTCCATTAAGAATTTGGCTAAAATCACTTTTCATCTCAGAGAATTACTTTTGCAGTAAAATGTTATTTGGCTATATTTAGGAATTGCCTCAGACTTCGTGTTAACACAGTATTTATGCATTCAGGAAGAAGCGTCCAAACACAGTCCTGTAAAAGTAAAAGTTAATCCTTAATGACATTAATGCCCCTTGCTCACCTGAACTACACCAAAGCCGTCAGGATTTCATTAGAAGCTATATCCTTCATTCAAGGCTTCAATACATGGTTTCCTTAGAAAGAAGGAATATATCTATATATGTATTATATTTTAGGAAAATGCTATTGATTACATATCATTATAGGAATAACTTTGAGGAAATGAACAAAGAGAGTTTCAATTCAACTGGGATCAAAAAATACTCTAGTATGTCAAAATAATTTTTTAACAGGATTTCATCGAAGTTGGATTTATTATTTTATATAATTATTTCATATAAATATCATGAAAATTTATTTTTCATTTAACTCAAAAAGAACTGAAACTTTTTAATTTTTTACATAACCAAAGAATTTTGGTTTGAAATATTTCCATACTCTTTTTGGTAATTTACATTGAAAAGAGATTGTTAGAGTGCCTCGAGACTGATCTAGTGATGGGATCCGTTTGTGAATGGGTAAGGACTACGGATCAACTTTCCGTGGTTTACCTATGATGGAGTGTTGGACAAATCAAGAGTGCTTCGAGGGTCCCTTGTACCTCCTAGGTAGGGCGTTTCGAGGAGCCTTGGCCTCCCAAATTCAACTCAAGTTGATGATAGAAATCATGGATAATCTTTATTCAGAAGGGTAATCCCTTTAAGTAGCCATTGGCTTACAATTATTTTAGGAAGGAAACTTAAATAAGGAAACAAACAGAATTTGGAAACAGACAAGGAATATGAAAGCTGCCTAAATTGATAACTACCAAAATTAGACTCCATAAATGCTGACAGTCTGCTAACAGCCGGTTGCACACTTGATTGACCAATTAAGCATTTAAGGGAGTAATATCTTCACTCCAAATCCTGCGCCTATAAACTTGCAATTCAGAGGGTTTGACATTTTGATCCCTAATAGAGACTTACTCTAATAATACCCAAATAAAAACAATTTTCACTCACAGCACTCTTCAAATTTTGCATAATGAATTCTTCTAAAGATCAATTCTTGCAAAAGTAAAATACTTCAGAAACCAGACATCTCGCAGCAATCCAACACAGACTCATTATTTGAAGCTCAAAGAAATTCTGAACAGAGGGCACCAGTAACCACCACATGGATAGAACAAGATGTAATGCTTTATCATAAGGTAAGAAAATTGTAGGTAACACTGTATCAGTATAATAACTTTCCAACACATGAAAACACAAAACACCAAACATTGAAAAGATATCATTACCTGCTGAAGAATTTGAATCCCCACCCCCACAATCAATGCGTGCTTCACCCCAGGTTCGAAAAGATCACTCCAGCTTGGCCCTTTTGCAGCTATTTCAGATGGATGAATCATAGCTGGTCCAACTGGCTGCTGATGCATGAGCTCCTTATTATAAAGTGCTGGCTGACTCACCAGAGCAGTAGCCTGGACAACCTCACCATCTGGTGGTGGCACACCACCACCAGGTAGTGAAACCGGAGACTCACGTCTAGATCCTGGACCACCCTCTTGGTGTAAATATATTCTCTTGAAACCACCTTCCTTCTTTCCATCAGGGTCTTCTCTTTCAGACCATTTCCACGCTAACTGCCAACCACCACCAATCCCTGTACTACCAGCAGGCCCTCCAGCATTTCCTTGCAAAATACTACGTTGCCTCATGCTTGAAAGGCTACCATGGGCAGGAGGAGGCATGTACTTGTCCAGAGTTGTTGTTTGACGTGAGATCAATGGGCTCTGCAAATTGTCATCAGAGTCACCGCCAGCAGCATCGGACACATAGTCGTCGCCCTCTCTGGTAAGGCTTTCTTCATCCCAATCTTCATTCCTAGGTTGATTTCCCCCAACACTAAACATACTTCCAAAGTGTGGAAAAAGGGTGCTTCGCATGCTTCCTGTTTCCAGGAGCTTCTCATGGACACTACCAAAGAGAGTCACTAGAGGGTCCACTAGACCACCCTGATTTATCATGCTTCCTTGCCGAGATACAAGGCCAATAGCATTTTGTCCAGTGACAGGTCTGGCAACCCAGGATAGACCTTGTTCAGGCCCATACAACTTGATCTGATCTTTTCTAGTAGATGTATCCTCTTCATCAGTGAATTCATTGGCTGGACCGATAATGTACTCTTCTATAGCTGTATCGCCTCCAATTCCAAGACCCTCAACCAGTAAAGCTATCTCACCTGCTCATGCCCAACCACAATTATCATTGACATCATGCATGTGATGATTAACAGTTAAACTACTTTTATTTAATTTAAGTTTTCGAAATTATCTGAATTTTCAATTAGTTGTAAAGTAATCACGAAGAACACACATAATGTTACCCAAATTGTACAGACCAGGATCACAGAAAATATAACCACCATAAATCAAAATTTTGAGAAATGAACAATTGAACATCCATCATCAGTAGAGTTGCATACGGAGTTGAAGTGAAGTCTGAAGTGCCTTTAAAATAATCCTGTTGGACTTCAGTTTATTCCAAAAAGTATATGATAAGTCCAAGGGCATCAAGCCAAGATTTCCATTGAACACTAAAAGTCAAAACAAAACAAAAGAGAGAGAGAGAGAGAGAGAGAGAGAGAGAGAGAGAGAGAGAGGAATCCCGAAGGCAAGTGATTGATGAAGCAAAAGCACATAACTAACCAGCGACGTCTTCCCTGCCACGGAGGCGTTGTAAAACTTTCTTGGCGTCAAGCATCCGCCCTTTACTAACAAGCCATCTTGGAGACTCGGGCAAGAAAAATACAGTGAGTGCAAAATAGATGAGAGAGGGAATTGAGAGAACACCCAACATAGGTCTCCAGCTAGGGGCGTTCATTAGTGACATCCCAAACACCATACAGTAGGAGAAAAGCATTCCAGCAGAACCAGTGAACTGTGGAAGCGTATTCAATAATCCCCTTATCTCAGGTGGAGCAGTCTCAGATATGTAAAGAGGTACCAAGGTAACCGCCAGACCAACTCCAAATCCATCTAAAAGCCTGGCAAAGTGGAGGATATAAGCATTTGGAGACCACAACATCACAAGAGAACTAATAAAATAAAGGATGGAGGAGATAATCATCATAGGACGGCGGCCTAGCAAGTCTGATAGGGCTCCGGAGCAAGTAGTAACGAGGGTGGCTCCAATAAGTGACATGGCCGCAATTAGACCTTCCACTGTGGGTTCACCTTCTAATTTCAACTCCCTCTTTATGTACAAAATAGATCCTGCATATAGAAACACAAACAAACTTGTTGGGCTATTAGTACTAGTTAGATCGCACTGTTTAAGAAACAAGACATAGAGGAACCTGCAATGGTCGCATTATCCCATCCTTGCAGTAAGTTACCGATGGCAGCAGCAAGAGCCACAAGCACAGCACCGCTCATTTTTCACTTCAATTTTTAATCACGCATATACAAATCCTTCCTGCTCAAGTCACTTTAACATATTTCACAAAAACGACGATCACTAAGCGTAATCCAACTCTTATTACCAATTAATCACAGATCAAAACACTAAGCCAATAACCAAACCCTATTTTCCACATCTAATCATATCAGAAATTATATTTATATTACCTTTTCCGAGGAAGTACGGCATCAATTGAGTTGACTGTTTCCAGGATACTCATTACTCAAACGCACAAAAAAAAAAGGCATGGGTCACTGCAACTTGGCGACTGGCGTCTATATATTTACATCTTGAGGATCAGATTTTTTATCAATAACAAAGAAAACGAAATCATGCATGTAGGAAAACAAAACAAAAAAATAAAATACAAGAAGCGATCTTATTCGCCGTTAGAAAAGTAAATCAGGAGATGTTTTTTTTCCTAGCAGAAACTCGCAAGTCGACACCTGCCCGTCTTGCTCTCCCACTGCTCTGGAATCGAAATTGAATTATACGTCAAAGGATCATCACTCGGACACTGTCTTCGCTTCCATCTCACTTTCATAAAAAGCGTGGGAAACCTCAGATAACTTTTATGGGCTTTTCTACTCAGTAATTCTTTACAATAACGACGTAAATCAAAGAACCAATAGGCAGGGTGGGAGATCCAATAATAGAAATGAGCACAGGGAAACAAATGATTAATGATGAATTTGATTCGTATTGGTCCAAAATAGAAACGATGATGGGACTTGAGAAAGTCATCTAGAAGTGGCAGGAGGGAGGTCATACCAAAATCTCTGGGAGATTTGCTTGCTGGATTTTGCGTGAAGCTTGGGTGATGTGGAAGATCTAAGCTAGTAGCCAGTAGGATATGTGATTCAGATAAGTTTAACTGGGTTGTGATTCTCAGCTGTTTATGCTTAATGCTTATCCAGTAATTTAATAAAACTAAAATAAGCGTAACAGAAATGCACGTTAATTAGTAAATGCCAATATAAGTCTGAGCAATTTAAAAGATGCATAAAATATTATTAAAAATATTTAGCTAAATTGATAACAAAAATGAGGTAATTGTGGTTGTGAAGTGTATAAAATACAAATATTATTAAGAATAGACAAATGTGGTTGTGAAGTGAGTATGTCGTTATTATTTAAGTGATTCGTACATCACAGCTTAATTTTTTATCACCAATTAAATATAGTAAGAATCCAAGGCATGTCACTTTGAGAATATTAAAACCTAACAGCTCATCATTGTTATCTTTACAGTCTTTTGCACAAAAAGAAAGATATATTCTTCCCCACACTTTTCTTTATTTAAAATAATATATATTTTATACATTTTTTTCACGCACATATATATAAATAAAAGAGAGTATATTACTATATTATCAGACTAAATTTTTACTATCATTTTTATATTATTATTTTATATTTTTTTAAAAGATTATGAATATTATTTGTGTATTAATTTTTTTAATAATTGGTAGTTAAAATTTTTAAATAATTAATTTTTTATTTAAAAAATTATTAATATCGACGTTACTACATATAATAATATTAATGTAATCATATATATATATATGATTGCTTTCATGATAGTGATGGCCATTATTTACTCTATGCAAATGGCCTTCAAGCCTCCTTTCTGATTACATTCATTGGCCCTAAAACCAAATTAATTGCTGCATAATTTTCTTGGCCATGATTGGTTGTTACTTGTTAGCCTTTATGAGCACCTAGCTTTAGCCTTTTCGCTTTTAGTTAAAACCGTTGACTACCATCATAAAGTTATTTTATAACAGCGGTCAAACAGGCAAGAAATACAAGTTACCACTTTACAGAATATTAGTTGTTTCTACCCATAGAATACTTGCAAAGATGTCATCTAGTGCTCTTCTTGGGACTTTTTTTTTGTAGGGGTGATCAATTGGCAGTTTTAACTGTTAAATTGTTCGAATCAACCAAAATTAATGATCATTTTAATCAAATCAAGTTTTAATGAGTCGATGTAGTTAAAAACAACTTATAACTATAATAAGAAGGACAGTTAAATTAACAGTTTGAATTTTTTTTATGATCAGTTTAATCGAACTAAACTTTATATATTGAAAAATTTTTATAAATATAAATATAAATATATATATATATATATATATATATATATATATATATTGTAAACACTTGATTTTGTTCAGGTAATTTATTTTTAAA
>JASKGM010000008.1:6279627-6304749 GCA_034509205.1 Ceratonia siliqua
CAACTTAAAACGACACAGCTTGACTATTCTAGGACAGCCTTTTGAGTTAGGTAGATCCAACCCCAAAATGCATAACATAGGGAGATCGAGAATCGAAGACGAAACAGAGAGAAAGAAATGATAGTAGAACGATGAAGAGGGAATTCTAGAAATCAAGGGTTAGAGAGATTGAAGGGAATTACAAAACCTGGATGAAAAAGGCAAAAAAAAAAAAAAAAAGAAATCTAGAGAAGAGGGGGATTTCAGAAAAGGTAAAGGGGCTTTTATCATTTTGTCTCTGTTTCATTTCTTATAGAAATTGTCTGGGATGAATTCTGATTTGGGACGCATTTTTGTGGATTCTGAATCAAACTATGAGGTTTGATTGTTGCTGGTTGGTATACATTCAATCTCATTTCTTTGAAGCATATTCTGAATTTCTTGCTTTCTGTTGGTTGTATGTTTTTCCCAATAGGAGTTTTTTTCTACTGAAGCAAATGATTTCTATTAGGCAATTGTATGTGTTGATTCTTAATTTTCGGGGTGCTTCTATGTTTCCATTAATTTTGGTTATGTGGGATGGGAATCAAGCTATGTGTTTCCATTCTGGTAGATATTAGTCTCTGTTGAAATAGGCTCTCTTGATTTATGTTAGATTTGTCATGGACCAACATTAGACTGAGGCTTTTCCCTTTCTCACTACGGGATAAAGCAAAATATTGGCTAGACTCCTTACCAGTTGGCTCTATCACTACATAGGAAGTTTTAGCCCAAAATTCTTGACCAAACATTTTCCACGGCTAAGAGAGCCAAATTAAGGAATGAAATCAACTCATTCAAGCAGTTAAATCAGGAGATATTATATGAGGCTTAGGAAAGATTCAAGAGCCTTTTAAAGAAATGCCCAAATCATGGTTTGCAAAAATGGCTGCAGATAGTAATATTCTAAAATGGGTTGAATGGTTACTTAAGATCCAACATAGATTCCACAGCAGATGTTGCACTTTTAACCAAACAAATTAATGAGGCATATATCCTACTGGAAGGGATGACTGCCAATAATTACCAATGGCCTACTGAGAAGTCCATGACTAGTAAAGTAGTTAGCATTCATGAAGTTAACACAAATGCATCCTCTGTAGCTCAAGTAGCAGTCTTGACCAAGAAAATAGACAATTTAGTGGGTCAGACAAGGCAAATTCCTTTTGTTGTTTGTGAATTATGTGAGGGCAACCATGCTCATGAGTAGTGCACTTTAAGTTCTGAGTCAATACAGCATGTCAGTAACTTCAATCGACAACAGAACAACCCCAACTAGAGTAACTATAATTCAGGGTGGAGGAATCACCCAAACTTCTCATGAGGTAAAACCAAGAAGTACCATAGGCTATGAAGCCTAGCCACCCACCAGGTTTCCAAAATCAAGTAGCAACACATGCTCTTAATTAAGAGAAGAAGTCTTCCCTGAGGAAGTAATGATGCAATTGGCTAATAACACTAGTCAATTCATGGCCGAAGCTACAAACCAACTCCAGGAAACTAGAACACAATTACACAGTCAAGGCGCATCCATCAGAAATATTGAGATTCAGTGGGGTCAGTTTGCTGTTAATTTGAACAACAGACCATAGGGTACTTGCCTAGTAACATAGAGATTAATCTTAGGAATTAGTCAATTGAGCACTGTAAGGCAGTAACATTAAGGAGTGGTACAGTGTTACCTGAGGTAAAGAAAAAACCAGCATTATCTCAAGAATTTAAAGGGAAAGAAACTGAACTAGAAGTGAGTAACAACCATAAGCTCGACATTGAGTCTGAAGATAAACCTGAAAATAAGATCACAACCACTAATCCTCCAACACCATTCCCTTAGAAAGTTCAGAAGAAGAAATCTGATGCATGGTTTTTTAGATTTTGGGAGGTATTTAAAATGCTTCATATCAATATCCCATTCACAGATGTTTTGGAACATATGCCTAGCTATGTTAAGTTCATTAAGAAAATATTATCTAGGAAGCGAAAATTGGAGGACCATGAGACAGTAGTTTTCACTGAGGAATGTAGTGCCATCCTCCAAAAATAAACTACCTCCTAAACTTAAGGACCTTGGAAGTTTCAACATTCCATGCACAATATGCAACCAATTTTTTGATAAGGCATTGTGTGACTTGAGAGTTAACATCAACTTGATGCCGTTATCAGTTTACCAGAAATTGGGGTTGACTGAAGCAAAACCTACGAATGTAACTTTGTAACTAATGGACAAATCACTCTTTGATCCTAAGGGGATTATGGAAAATGTTTTGGTAAAAGTAGATAAGTTCATATTCCCTGCGAACTTTGTAGTTTTAAATATGGAGGAAAACCAATCAATCTCAATCATCTTAAAGAGACCATTGCTAGCCACTGGTAGAACTCTCATTGATGTGGAAAAATGAGAACTTACTATAAGAGTTCAAGACCAGGAGGTAACTTTCAAAGTTTTTAAAGCTATGGAACTTCCTAATGAATCTAAAAAATGCTGTGAGGTGAAGACAAAAGAATATTTGTGTGGAACTCTCATATGGTGTTTATAATGTTTGTGTGGATAATTCCCCTTTAGACTCTCTTGATCATTCTTCTTGGGTGACAAAGCATGATTTTGGAATCCTTGATGCAAGTGAGAATTGTCATGCTAAACCATCAATGGTTGGTGGAAGATTGTCCACCAACATGCCCGAACCAAATTGAGCACTGAGAAAGTCTGGCTGTTGACTATAAACCAAGCTCTTTTTGGGAGGCAACCTAAGCAATTTATGTTATTCTATTTTTTTTCCTTATGCGTTATTTTTTTTAATTTTGTTATTTTTTCAGTTTTTAATAAGATTGTGGATGGACAATCGTGTTGTTGCTTTTATTGCTTCTCATTCAAGGAGTTCCCTTTCTCTCTACCTTTATTATGTTTTTTGTTGAAACATTGGGGACAATGTTTACTGCAAAGTTTGGGGGTAGGGAAAGAAAATTTGTTTTCTATATTGATGCAAAAAAATTTTGCTTGAGTCACATTTTTATGTATAAGTAGCTTTTTGCAATCACATTGAATGTTCAAGTATAAGTACTTAGTCAATAATGATATTTGATACTATTTAAGTAGAGTTAAAGACTTGTGATGAATATTATCTTAATTGAATGATTGGTTAAAAGTTATAAGCATACACTTAGTACTTTTTTGATATTTTTGTGCACTTAGCATCAATTTGGCTTTAATCAATTAGAAGAAAATAATACACATGTAGTAAATTTGGCTTGATTTCACTATAAATTCGCTAGAACTTGTTTGATTATCCCTTGAGGCGAAATCCTAGATGAATGCATTATTAGATAAATGATTTAGGCCATCATTGAATTGGTTGAGCCTTTCTAACTAACTTTACATTATAAATTTCTTTTGTCACCCTTTTGTGCCTAATTGACCAATTAAGTTTCTTTGATTAGCCACATATGGTTAACTTTGCCTTGATATAATTTTTTCAATTTCTACCCCTCACTTTAAGCATATGAGCATTTTAGACATGCAATTGAGCCGTGTTGAATTATGAATGAAGGGTGGAGTTATGACAAAGCCTCTTAAAAAGAGGGGAAAAAAAAAGAGAATGTTATACCCCATGTCCAAAATGAAAATAAATAAGTTTGGGGGTAGTAACTCAATGAAAAGAAAAGAAAAATATATGTTGTAGAAAATAAGAAAAAGGTGCTAGTTGGAGAAAGAAGTATGTTTTACGTCAAAGAGCTAGAATGACTCATGTACTTAGGGTGAATGAGCCTAAATTTAACTTTTCATCATACCCTTCACCCAAGCCTTACATTACAAGCTTAATAAAGATCTTTTGATCTTTGGTAATGTATCTTGTTTACATTAATGGATAGAGATATGAAAAACAAGCATATGGAGATATGTTACTACCTTTGCTAAAGAATTCTTGCATGATTTACTTAGTATTTATGAATGAATTCGAATGACATGCTTAATGGATGTATCACACACATACTTCAAGAGGTATTGAGTGGTGTAATTAATTTTAGATTAAGAGTTCAAGATAAATAATGTTTGGAATTGCCTTTGACTCTATAATGTGTGTATCCATGAGACAACAATTTGTGAAATCTGTCTTGAGCATGCAAATGTGGTTGTTAAAATGATTTATGCATTCTTGTCTTATTTCGCTTGAGGACAAGCAAACACTCAAGTTTGGGGGTATAAGAGTATTTATTTCACACATTTACTTATTCTTAATTGCCTTATTTTAAAGTGTTTTGTATGTCTTTAGCCCTTTTGTCTAGAATTTCAGGTGGATTTTACATATATTTAATCCTTAAGAATTCTTGATATTTTGCAGGTGCTTAATTGTATTCTAGGCTGAAATGAGGCTGATTTAAAGAAGCATAATTTGATTTAGGCTTAGAGATGAAATTCATGTTGAGTTAGTTAAGCACCTGAACAGTATCTGGGTTTAGAGTAATAAATGAAGCTGCATACCTCGGTTTACAGTATTCTTTAGCTTGTTGGAAAACTAAGAAAAAGACCTATCATATTCATGAAAAGACTAAAACCTAGTTCAGCCGTTTTGAAGTCCAAATGTTTCAAAAACAGAAGAGTTAGCTATCAAGAAACACATTTTCAGCTCAGACATTGTTTTGATTTTCAGCTTGTATATGAAGTTATAGAAGTCTAAATTTATAAAACTTAATTTTGTTGGAAATCTGAGAAATATATATACAACTTTCATGAAGGGTTAAACTCCAAAATATGATGTTTGGATGCTCTAAAGTTCCAGAGAACATAGCAATGCAGCGTCCATTAGTTGAAGCCGCAACACAAAAATGACGCGCTAGAGCCGCGGTGCTAGGAAGCTGGGACCGCAGCGCCCAAAGACCCAAGAGGCAAGAGCCGCAATGCCCACTCTTCAAAGTCGTGCCGCTAACAGCTAATTTCGAGGAAGTCTTTAGCCCTCAAGGCCGCTGCTCTGGGAAGCTGGGGCAGCAGCTTGCATGCGTTAAAATGTTATAAATATCCATAAATTCACCAGGAAAATGATCTTTTGACCTAGAGAAAGGAAAGCTAAGTTGGAGGCAACATTTTATAGCAGCTAAGGAGTCTTGGAGGCGAGAAGATAGGAGATCAAGAATTCGTTTAGGCTTCTTATCATTTTATTTTTGAATCTATTAACTTTTTCCCTCTAGATTTTCAATGTTGATTGCAGTTTTGACTATTGTGTTTATAAATCCTTTAATGGAGTAGATTTTTCTTTTAGGATTATAATTTAGAACCTACATGGAATCTTGAATTGATTTGAGTTTTAATAAATTTGAGTTTTTATCTTTAATTACTTCCTCTATTATGTGTTTAATGCTTTTAATCTACTGGCCATAGATTAAATTGATTTAGGGAACTTTAGGTGCTTTGGAAAAGGGATTTGGAGTTTTGCCATGAATTGAGGGATGTGTGATCATTTAGTAGAAGCGTTGAGGTTGTACAAGATATGAATATACCTATGTAATGCATATAGTCATTAATTAGGGAATTGAACTTAATGAATCCCTAGATTAGAGATTGCTCATAGGAATATAAGGTAATTCTAATTGGGGATATGTCCATTTAGTCTTGGGAGAGATACTTAGATAATTAAGAATTCTTAACTGGTAATTGAGATAATTAACTGGATTTATTGGGGAAAGAATTAAGCTTGATGAGTTATGTAGGGGAAAAATTGTAATCGTAGGATTTTCCAATTAGTGAACTGTTCATATCTAGTATTCTAGAATTTATAATTAGGATTGCTTTAATTAGTTTAATTAGCCTAATCTCATTAATTATTAATTTGATTAAAATTGAAGAAAATGATTTTAGTACTTAACGAATTAGTACAGTTTCTTGTGGAAACGATAACTCTTTTACTCTATATTACTTGTCACGATAACATTCACTTGAGTTTGGCATAGTTATAGTATCGCGAACAACCTAGATAAGTTAAGGTGAAATGAGTGGTTAGAATGTAGGTCTTGTGAGGCATAAGTTTGTGAGGTTTTATGAAAGAGTAATGTTTTCTTCATAAATAGTGTCTTATAATATTTTATAAAATTGTTTATGTGAAGAGAGTATTTTAATGTTGATGGAATTCGTTTAAAATGTCTTTTTTACATAAATAATTTTGTAAGACATTATGAAACATTATTTATGTGAGGGGATCATCTTTTATTTTTGAATATAATAAATGTTATAAGTTAGTAGTAAATACTTATTTATTTATTTATTTTTAAGTAATTTAGATATTAACAATTAAAAATATAAAAGAAACGCAATATTACTCCCATACCATGCTAATTATTAAAATGACGAAAACATAACATTTAAAATTTAAAGGATGTGGGTTTCATTAAGATATCAGTATACCAAATATTTTTATTGTGAGTTTCTCCATTCGAACATGAGACTATCATGATTCATCAATCATTTGATATATTGGTATTTGAAATCTTAAATGACATCAAACATTCAAAATATTTAGTATATTATTATTTAAGATACATTATATCATTTAAGATATCAAGATATAATAAAATAACATAATTTTAAATGTTATTTTATAATACTTAAAACTATAAGAATCTAACAACATACTAATTTTAGTTTTATAAATTTTTATAAAATAATAATTAATTTTTTTGGACAAATATAATTGTCGGATCTTAAATCACTATTTTGAAACCCAAACCGAATTAGACAGTTCACCAGAGAGCCAATCATGTGCTTGGTTCGAGTCATCCTATTTTCGAGTTAGTGAAAATTGGTCGGCTTTTAAATGGATGACGAGCTCTTTTTAAAATTACAAAAAAGTGACTACTGAAAAGTTTTTAAAATATAATTTTTAAGTTTCATCATATCTTATATATTAATATTTAAAATTTAAAATTTAAAATATAAAATATTATAATATATAAAATATTAGTATACGTAATCATAAACTTTAGAACAGATTGTATGGCCCCACTATTTTTTTTCTCCCCTCGCTCTCTCTCTCACATAACTTTCACCTTGAGGTTCTTCGGGTCTTGGGGCATCCCAATTCAAACACAAAGAGATCAGAATTCAGAGCACTTTAAAGATTGACCTTTTTCGGGGACTGGATTAGCTGTTAGCACGTATCCATCAAATTCTTCAAGCCCTTTGGAGAGTTTCTCATTTTGCTCAAAAAATTCTCTTGCAACTTGACGGACCTTATCCAAAAGCGAACTTGATATCCCATGATTTATTTCTTCCCATATTCCGCTTTCGGTAAAGAGGCGAACGGCGACGCGAGCGATAGCCGATGGGGTGCGATTGCAACTCTGCAATTTGGGAGAGAATGGGGGGCTGCTTGGCTGTGAGCCTGTGATGGTCGATCGCGATGGAGAAGCTGAAGTAAAGTGAAGAGGAGACATCAGATAACAACAACAAAAAAAAAACCTTGCGAGTTGATCAGTCCGGGTTGGTTGTTACAGGTTGAAAATAATTTAACCCAACCCTAACCCACGAAACCAAACCAAACCTTCACACACAAAAAAAAGTGCTTGAGTTAGATCGGAAACAACCCAACGTACACCCTTCTGAAGAAATAGGTCAGTGTCTCAGTTTTCTGTCGGTGTCTCCGATGGCAATGTGCTGCTACCTCTCTCCAGCGAAACCCATAACGATCCCACTGTCTACCCAACTCTCGGCGCCTAAGCCCCTTTTCAGATGCAACCTGTCTCTCCCCACCAAAACCCCTATATCCCTTGCTGAGCCTGATCCCATATACACCTCGGTTAAAGCCTTTGCTCCGGCCACCGTCGCTAATCTTGGTCCCGGCTTCGACTTCCTTGGCTGCGCCGTCGATGGCCTGGGTGACTTTGTCTCCCTCAGCGTCGACCCACATGTCCACCCCGGTGAGATATCTATCTCTCATATTACTGGTGACAACAACGTCAAGAAGCTAAGCAAAAACCCGCTTTGGAATTGCGCCGGGATCGCCGCCATCGAAGTCATGAAAATGCTTGGCATTCGATCTATAGGTCTTTCTCTCTCCCTTGAAAAGGGTTTGCCTTTAGGAAGTGGGCTGGGATCCAGTGCTGCTAGCGCAGCCGCTGCTGCTGTTGCCGTCAACGAGATTTTTGGCAACAAGTTAGGTGTTGAGGAGCTGGTTCTTGCTGCCTTAAAATCGGAAGAGAAGGTTTCAGGTTATCATGCCGACAATGTGGCACCGGCTATCATGGGTGGTTTTGTGTTAATTCGGAGTTACGAGCCCTTGGAGTTGATCCAATTGAAGTTTCCAACCGAGAAGGATTTGTTTTTCGTATTAGTAAGTCCTGATTTTGAAGCACCCACGAAGAAAATGCGAGCAGCATTACCTGCTGAGATTGGTATGCCACACCATGTGTGGAATTGTAGCCAAGCAGGCGCTTTGGTTGCATCAGTGTTACAAGGGGATTTGCTGGGGTTGGGGAAGGCATTGTCCTCCGACAAGATTGTTGAGCCAAGGCGTGCCCCTTTGATACCTGGGATGGAGGGTGTGAAGAGAGCAGCCTTAGAGGCCGGAGCATTTGGGTGTACCATCAGCGGAGCGGGGCCTACTGCAGTTGCGGTGACAGATAATGAAGAGAGAGGGAAAGAAATTGGGAAACAGATGGTAGAGGCTTTCTTGAAGGAGGGGAATTTGAAGGCATGCGCAAAAGTGAAGCAGCTTGATCGGGTTGGTGCTAGACTTATCAGTAGCATTAAAAATTGAAGTTGTTCAGGTACGTTCCATACTTGGTAGTTTAAGGAAAAGATGGCTGTTTTTATTGCTTATGTTGGTATCTAGCAAACAACATAAAAAATCGTTTGCTACGTGCATCTATTATCTAATAATATTTTGTTTTAATTGTTAATATCAATGTGTAGTGGTTTATGGTCTGCTTATTATTGCTTTTGCACATTTTTCTCTGGGTTTTATAAGCAAGAGGTGTGGGAGACTCTAGCTTATGAATACTGGTTATTGTTTTGTATATTTATTGATAGTCCTCCTCATGGTGGTAATTAGTAATTACTTGTACCACATCATTCATTGAAGTTGAAAAAGATGATGGTATATCCGTAAAAAGAAAAAGAAAAGGAAAAAGGTGATGGTATAGATTTTAATTATAATAATACATCAGGCCATCGGCTGGTTCATATAGCACTGTTTTCAGTATTGCATCTCTTAAACAACCTTCATAGTCTTGCTAAAAGAGGGTAATTGTTTATAATTCTTGTGCCAAGTAATGAGGTAGAGCTTTTCATGATATCGTCTAGCATTGAACTCGCATTTGTTTGTGGTAGTTGGTATGGATCTCCCTTCTGGAGTCTCATTTATGTACAAAGGCACAACAAGCTTGTAGTTTGTCTGTAGGGCTTCATCCTTGTTTTCATGTCTTGTAGCTTCTACAGGGCTATGATTTTGTTATGCCTCTAAAGTCTAAACAGTGTTATTTGTTTGGTTAAAATTTATTTCTTGACAGGAAAATCCATTGTGTTAATGTGCAAAAGTTAATTGATTGCATAAGACAACAATTAGTGTAACTGTATAAGCACTCAATTAAGTTGGGTTAGAGTTTTTTCTTAATCCATAAAACTGCATTTTGGTAGTAATTTTAAAATTAATGTGTAGTATTGACTATCACACTCATAGAAGCTTGCTAACTTGTCTCTATCATGTTTATGTACCCCCGCCCTGTAAAAAAGAAGATAAAATATGATGAAAATAAAAAATACAAAAAGGAAGAAAGTTTTTTGTAATGTTTGCTTATTACTCATTGATGTTATTAACTGGAGGATGTGCTGTGAAATGTGATATCGCCAGTGGAGCCTCTAATCATGAATTTCAATTAAAAACTATAGGAGTGGTGTGGGAGACTCAGCCATTGTATCTATTACTCATTGGCGTGGTGTGAACTGGGTAATGGGTACAACAGGACACAGGTACAGGAATACGGCAATTTCTAAAAACTTTAGGATGCGATACAATTAGGATGCATTGCACAAATTCATTAAAATTAAAGTACTTTAAGTAAAATTGGAGACAGAGAAGAAAATTAAAAAAAAATCATTTTTACAAGTTTGTAGCAACTACGTAAGTTTGTTCTAATTATTCAGGGCATATCAAAACAATTTACATCAGAAACACTTGACAACCTTTCGGCTGGGTTCTCGTGACCAAGCTCGTTTGGCACCCCATTCTTGTCTATTACCTTACCAAACAGCTGTTTGTTTCACATTAGCCCAGCATTGTGAAGCCATCCATTCAGACGAAGACATTCATCAAGCTTCGAACAGCATGGGTCTGAGACATTGCCCGGATACCAGAAAATTGTATCTGGTTAAACTCTAGTGGGATCATTGACTGAGAAAACTCAAGGATGAAGCAAAAGATAATACCACTGTCTTGAGTTGTTTGTTGGATTGGAGTGATGAGGGATGGTGGTAAACACAGGAGACTCACAGATGAGGATTGAGATATGGGTAGCCTCTTATAGATTTCTGAGATAGAGAGAAAGTTGGAAAGAAAAATGCTAAAGTGGAAAGCACAAATGTAAAAATGGGTCTTGGTGATGATTAGAGAACAAGAGAAGCAGATAAGTGGAGAGGAGGAAAAAGAGAAACAAAGTGAAATGAGAGGATCGTATGAATAAAAATTGGAAATGAAACACGGTGGTTTCACTGAGTAGCGAATTGGTGAAATTGCAAAACTTAGGATGTTTAGGTATCAAATTAGGTTTTTTGGAATATGACAGTTTCATTTTTTAAATTCTCTATGAACTAAGTAGCCCGAGTATGGGTGAACGCATCGTCCGAATGACATGGAGATAAAGCCTTTTTTTTTAAATAAAAAAATTCAAGTACTTTTAAGTATATAAAATAAAATATTTAAAACATGTTTGTGTACATATAAAAAATTAATACAGGAAACATTACATAATATATTTATTTTAAAAAGTTATGAAATTTAAGACATTTAGATGTTTTAGTGGGATTCAAATGAATTTATCACGTTCAGGCATAGTTTAGATTTTAGAGCCAATTTTTAGTGTGTCCAAACATTTCGTAGGAAACCTTTGCAAAACAGTTTCATGCATGTCGAATTTGCAAGGTTTGAAGGAGTGAAACATCGTTTTTTCCAAATTTTTGTTTTATGGAAATAAAGGAAATGATAAGAGCTTAGGCATCCAATAAGCATATATGTTTTCAAACTGGCACTGCCTTATATTTCGGGTGCTTCATGATCATAACATATGAATCTGGCACTCCCTTTCTTGTTTGCAGCGGGTCTGAATATATGGCTATAAGAATATGGGTGACATATTTGTATCAACTAACTTAATCTGGTTACTGAATTCTGATTATTGTGATACCAGAATCTTGATGTAGATTTCAGAAATGGCAACTCTCTGGAGTCTGTACTTCTTTGTGGCAATATAACTGCTGGCTGGTCACGTGTCCGTTGATGGCAGTGACAAGTGAGAAGCAAAAGAGAAGGATTAACGCCAAGCGAGGAGCTGTTTTGGATACAGGTCTGAACTTGGAAGAGATGAATAATTCTGAAACACCTTGATTAGTTTACTGGTAGGCTTGTTGGATGAATTTTGTTTGCTTTTTGTTCATCTTGCTACTTAAAGAAAGCTCAATAAGAAGTATGTTGCAGTATTTCCTTATTCCGAGTGTGTAAATCTGGCTTTCAAATTGCATAGGAAATGTTCTTTATTAATTTTAGTTCGATAATGTTTTTATCCATCATTTCAATGATTTACAATTCTTTGCTTGGTAGTAAAATCTAGGAACATATGGAGGCTATCATCAAGAATTTCAACCCACCAGGAGAGTGGCCCAGAGCTAGAATGTCACTAGGTCATGGATTTTTTATTGCGCACATACATTTTTATATATCATTATGTATAATGGAATTTTTAGTTTATTAGTGATTAATACTATTAACAATAAATAAAGTCAACGTAAAAAATTAAATTAGATAAAAATAATAAGATCTTTATTACTTGATATATATTCATAAATATGAATTATATAAAGATTTTTATATAAATGATAATAAAATTTAAAAAATTATTTAAAATTGCTAACTTTCATATATATTACAGTGTAGATATATAAAATATTATTTTTTTTAAATAATAATATCTATAATTTTAAATGAAACTTATTCAATTATTAATCCAATTTTAAAACACTGATAATGATTATTAATTATCAAATATTATATGTCATAAAGTTATTTGATGATACTGTAAATATATTTACATTTTTTATTTAGTTATTTCTTGTCTAAATTATTTATTTAATTTTTATATATTTTGATTAAAAAACATTGATAATAAATACTCATTAAAAAGCTTATTTCCACAGTTCAACTCTATCCATCTTATGGGATAGGCTCCCTTATGTTATTTCGCATATCATTATCTCAATGGCAGGATTTATGACACCACAAGTGATTGTAGGTACATAGATATATTATACTTAACCGAGTAGAAAAGAGGGTTCAAATGAAAAGGAGGTACTCTGTCAAGGATCAAAAGTGCCACTCTAGTCTGAATATTGTTGCAGCAGTTATCCCAAAATTCTCACTTCACTAGCATCTTCTTCGCCATTGTGCAGACATAAAACAAGTTATTAGGGTGTAAATATTGTAAATATTGATTAGTTGTTTATGTACAGATTAGTTAGTTAGTATTCAAAATTCTAATTGTACTTTCTGTTATAACTAATTCTTTGTTATGATGGCTATTTATATATAGCTGGTTGATGTATTGTTTCACAGATGAATGAGATTTTTCTTCTTCTATTTTCTTCTTAGCTCTTCTCTCGAGCTTAATATGGTATCAGAGCGAATTTGATCCACTGCAAATTTGCTTGTTCTTCTTCTTCCTTCGTTGATTGTTCTTGTCTTCTTCGATATGGCGACTCTTTCCTCGATGAGTTATTCCAATTCTGGAGAGTGTACCAATTTGAATCCTTCTGCCATTGAAGAACTTTCGAATCCTTACTATCTTCATCATTCTGATAACCCTGGGCAAGTACTCGTCTCGCAGCAACTCACCGATGAGAATTACACCAAGTGGTGTCGCACAATTGTAATTGCATTATCTGTGAAGAACAAATTGGGTTTTGTTGATGGTTCTATTCTTGAACCTCAAGGTACTGATGCTTATTTGTTCAATTCTTGGATTCGCAATAATAATATTGTTATATCTTAGATCTTAAACTCTGTTTCAAAGGAAATTTCTGCTAGTATTATTTTTGCTGCTTCTGCCCGAGAGATTTGGCTAGATTTTGGGGATCGTTTTCAACAAAGAAACAGACCTAGAATTTTTCAGCTTAAACGTAAATTGATGAATTTGCATCAAGAACAAAGTTCTGTTAGCATTTATTTCACAAAGCTGAAAACTATATGGGAAGAACTGAGTAATTACTGACCTAATTGTTCTTGTGGAAAGTGTTCTTGTGGTGGAGTTAAAAATCTTAACGATCATCATCAAATGGAGTACATAATGTCCTTCTTAATGGGACTTGATGATTCTTTCTCTCAAGTTCGTGGTCAGTTACTTCTCATGGATCCGATGCCTTCTATCAATCATGTTTTCTCTCTGATTGTTCAGGAGGAACAACAAAGAAGGACTAATCATTCATCTAATTCAAACAATTCTACTGGCACAATGGCTTTTGCTATTAAAACAAATGCTACTATCTGGTGTACCTGATTCTCAAAATTCTCAAAATTCCAATTCCAGTGCTTCCAAAAATCATAAAAGAGACAGGCCTTATTGCACACATTGCAAGATTCTTGGACATACTGTGGATTGTTGCTACAAGATTCATGGATATCCTCCTGGCTATAAATTTAGATCCAACAACAATTCTAATGCTACTGCTGCTCATCAAGTTTCTACCTTTGATGATAGACCAGATCAGTCTAATTCTTTTGGAGGTTTTGTTCAGAATCTAAGCTCCAATCAATATTAGCAACTAATGTCTATGCTTTCTACACATTTGAATAGCTCAGCAAAGGTCACAAATGCTCCAGATCCTTCTCAAACCAACTGCCTCGCAGGTATTTGCTTCTCTGTGTCTTTGAGTCCCCTAATTTCATCCAATCAATTCTAGATTGTAGACTCAGGAGCTACTCGACATATTTGTTCACAAGCTAATGCCTTTGTTTCCTTGCATTCTATTCATCACACAACAGTCACTTTGCCAAATCATTCTCAGATTTTGGTCCATTTTGCTGGTGATGTTAAACTGCATTCTGATCTTGTACTTAAGGATGTATTGTTTGTTCCTCAATTCAAATTCAACTTGATCTCAGTCAGTGCTTTAGTAACTGGATCTGGCCTTACAGTGAGTTTCCTTCCTGATTGTTTTGTTATCCAGGTTCTATCAACCAAGAGGATGATTAGCAAGGGTGACAAAATCCAAGATCTCTATGTTCTTAATGATCAGTGTTTGAATTCTTTTTCCAGTGCGTTTGTCAATAATGTTTCTGCTCATATTTGGCATAACAGGCTAGGACATATCTCCTTTAAGAGACTTGATTCTTTGAAAGATCAGTTGAAATGTGATGTTACTAGATTGCATAAGTCGGATCCTTGTTATATTTGTCCTCTTGCTAAGCAAAGAGGACTACCTTTTGAATCCAATAATCATTTGTCCAAATTTCCCTTTGATCTTGTACACTGTGATATTTGGGGCCATATCAAACTGTTTCTTATACTGGTCATCGCTTTTTCTTGACTCTTGTTGATGATTGCACTTGTTTTACTTGGGTTTATTTGTTAAGAAATAAATCTGATGCTATCTCTGTGATATCGAAATTCTTTAACATGGTTTCAACTCAGTTTAATGCCAAAATCAAGGTATTTAGATCTGATAATGCACCTGAGTTATCTTTTGCTGAATTTTTCCAAGATAAAGGAGTTTTGCACCAGTTTTCTTATGTTGAAAGGCCTCAGCAAAACTCAGTTATGGAGCGAAAACATCAACACCTTTTGAATGTGCTCGGTCACTGTTTTTTCAATCCAGGATTCCAGTTTCTTTTTGGACAGATTGTGTTCTTACTGCAGCTTTCTTGATTAACAGAACTCCTTCTCCACTAATTAAACACAACACACCTTTCCATTTGCTATACAAAACAACTCCTGATTACACTCTTTTTCGAGTTTTTGGCTGTTTAGCATTTGTTTCCACCTTAACTACTTATAGAACCAAGTTCCAACCTTGTGCTCGAGTTTGTGTTTTCCTTGGTTACCCACGTGGTGTGAAATGTTATAAGTTCTATGATGTGGAGACCAAACAAGTTTTTCTTTCCCAAGATGCCATATTTCATGAGGAAGTGTTTCCTTTTCATGCTATTATTAGTTCAGATCAAGTTACTGATCCATTTCCAGATTTGGTTCTGCCACATTCTTCATTACAAGCTCATTTTATTCCAGATCTTGTTTCTTCACATGTTGATGATCCACATGTTACTTTTGATGTTGCTTCTACTCCAACAGCTAACATTCCAGTAGCTTATATTCCAACAATTGCTCCTTCTCCATCTGCTGGTGTTGTCCTTCGAAAATCTACCAGAGTAATTCATCAACCTATTTACTTGAAGGATTATCACTGTAATTTACTTGCTGGCTCTTCTACTCATGTTTCCACTTCTGCATCTTATCTAATCTCCAATTACATCTCTAATCATGACCTTTCTGATTCACACAAGTAGTTTGTGCTCAGCGTATCCTCTCAAGTTGAGCCTCAATACTATCATAAAGCAGTGAAGTTTCCTGAATGAAGATTGGCTATGCATGAAGAGTTGAAAGCTATGGAAGCAAATAACACCTGGACAGTCACTTCTCTTTCTCATGACAAGCATACCATTGGATGCAAATGGATTTATAAGATCAAGCTTAAATCAGATGGATCTATTGAGCGACATAAGGCTCGTTTGGTAGCTAAAGGCTACACACAACAAGAAGGTTTGGACTTTGTTGAAACTTTTTCTCCAATGGCAAAATTAGTGACTGTAAAGGTTCTTCTTGCACTTGCTGCCTCACATAATTGGCATCTAGCTCAACTCGATGTCAATAACGCTTTTTTAAATGGCGATCTTTTTGAGGAAGTCTATATGGATCTCCCTCTCGGCTATATTAGACAGGTGGAATCATCTTCATCTCAAAGTAAACTAATATGCAAGCTTCACAAGTCAATTTACGGTCTCAAGCAAGCTTCGAGACAATGGTACTCAAAATTTTCTCAAGCTTTGCTCAAGTTTGGCTTTCTTCAGTCAAAATCTGATTACTCTCTCTTCACAAAAGGTCATGGATCCTCTTTTGTTGCTCTTCTAGTTTATGTGGATGATATCATCCTTACTAGTCTTTCATCTCAAGCTATTGATGAGCTCAAACAATTTATGCATACACAGTTTAAGCTCAAGGATCTTGGTTGTCTCAAGTACTTCCTTGGTCTTGAGATTGCAAAATCCAAGCAAGGTATTGTGCTTTCTCAACGTCATTACACCTTACAATTGCTTGAGGACACCGGTTATTTGGCTTGTAAGCCAACTACTATTCCAATGGATCCAAAACTTCGTTTAACTGCCACTTCAGGTGAACTACTTCTTGATATAACACACTATCGACGACTTGTTGGGAAATTGCTTTATCTCCCCTAGACATTACTTTTGCAGTTCACAAGCTCACTCAATTCTTGGCCCAACCTCGACTTCCTCATCTCAAGGAAGTCCATCACCTACTTCGTTATCTTAAGAACAGTCCTGGTCAAGGATTGTTATTTTCTTCTAATTCTTCCTTGTAGCTAAGAGCTTACTCTGATGCTTGTTCTCCAGTTTGTTTGAAAGCATTCTCTGATGCTGATTGGGGATCATGCCTTGATTCATGACGCTCCATTATAGGTTTTTGCATCTTTATTGGGGACTCCTTAGTTTCTTGGAAGGCCAAAAAGCAGACCACTATCTCTCGATCCTCAGTTGAAGCTGAGTATAGAACCCTTTCCTCTACTGCAAGTGAGCTTATCTAGTTACAGCAACTTCTTAAAGATTTTCAAGTCAAGGTTGATTCTCCTGCTATGCTATACTGTGACAATCAAGCTGCAATACATATTGCCTCTAATTCAACTTTTCATGAACGAACTAAGCATATCGAGATAGATTGTCATTTTGTTCGTGAAAGAGTTACTTCGAGAGTTCTCAAATTGCTACCCATTAAATCTCAATACCAGTTAGCTGACATGTTCACTAAACCTCTCCTATCTACTCAGTTTTTTTCCTTGTTGTCCAAGATGGCTGTAAAGGACATTTACAAGCCATCTTGAGGGGGAATATTAGGGTGTAAATATTGTAAATATTGATTAGTTGTTTATGTACAGATTAGTTAGTATTCAAAATTCTAATTGTACTTTCTGTTATAACTAATTCTTTGTTATGATGTCTATTTATATATAGCTGGCTGATGTATTGTTTCACAGATGAATGAGATTTTTCTTCTTCTCTTTTCTTCTTAGCTCTTCTTCTCTTGAGCTTAATACAAGTCATTCAACAATTTAGACTTGCAGAAACGGAAAACCAATAAGTATGTTAAGTATGATAAATGAACCAGAAAAATGAATGTTTTCTACAGAAACAGTTTCTCGTTTCTCAATCTCAACCCACAAAAAAGAAGGAACAAAACCGTAATAGTAAATAAATATTGAAAGAAGAAAGAAAGATTCAAACAAAACCGTAGATTAATATAAAAAAGATACCGTAAAAATTTTCAATTTATCAGAAGCCCAAAGTCAGTTATCCTTAGCAGCGTCAGCCTGCTTTGCTCCGACAGAGAAGAACTCAATGATCACTTCTAGCGGCATGCCCTTTGTTTCTGGAACTTTCAAAAAGACAAACACCCAAGCTATGAGGCACACGATTGCATACATACCAAAAACACCGGCAAGGCCTACAGAATTAAGCATAACTGGGAGCGTGTAGGTGACAATAATGTCACCAATCCAAAAGGTAAGAGCACAGATAGCAATGCAGAGACCACGAACTCGAGTGGGGAAGATCTCTGCGCAAAGGATATTAGGAATTGGCCCAAATCCCATGACAAAGAAACAGAAGTAGACAACAACACTAACGGTTGAGATTGATGCATTCACAGTACTGCCCAAATCCACAAGACTCCCTAAGACTAATACGAGAAGAGATACTATCAGGACGGGGATTGTACTGAGCAACAAAGTCCTGCAGCAAGAGAAAACCAGAGACTATCACCAAAGAGGACTGCAACTGAACGAACAAAAACAATTGACGGAAAATAAATGAAGATACACATTGGGATACCAAAACTCCAAAAAGAGAAATAGCTCAGCAAAGATTAAGTACTACTATAGAATGAGAAAATTTAATAGCATTTACCTTATTCTGAATCTTCAAACATTTCCCAAATCATAAAGATAACAATTTCAAGATTCAATTATCTCTCATAATGGTAAGCTAAGCTTTTAAAACCTCTCATGCTATTTTTAGAACCACAAAAATTATAGATTCAAACAACCTAAACCTATAGGACTTCAAAAATAAAACATAGACATATCAATAGAGATCAACATGGATAAGATGTTTCATCAAGCAACTCCTCCAGAAATACCCTACATAAGTACTATTTGAATATCTTCTGCAGATAAAACTTAATAACCAGAAAATATTTTCTCATACCTTCGTATAAGTATAAGAACATAAAGAGGAAAGAAGGAAAAAGGCCGCATTAAAGGGAGAAAAATAAATTAAAAGGAAATAAAAAGGACGAGAGGGGGGCTGGAACAAGCAATAATCTTGCAATCTTAATGTGACAGGATACAGCAGAGTAACAAAGTCAAACCTACTTCCCTAAACTGTAAAAGAATCTAGAAATGCATATGAAGAACAAATTCTGTATTAACAGTATTTCCATGAGAAAACATCCTCCAACACATGCAACTATTGACACATTGTTCATAACATTGGAGCAATATACCAACAGAGCATGGTAAGAGGGAGATAGATACCTTCTGCCAGAGATATCCATGAGCCTCATGGCAACAGCTATACAAGGAAGCATCAACAAGGTTGTCACAGCGCTAATAAGAAAAGATGCAGAAGTAGAACCAAGGCCCAGGTTTGAAAGAAGATATCCAACACCTGCCTGCTCAAGAATTTGAGGTGTATAGTAGAGAACCCCATTTATGCCAGAGAACTGCAATGCTCAGAAGGGAGTTAAATGACAGTCAGACATAACTCTGCACCAGTTCTAAGGTCAGTCACTTCAATATATATATATATATATATACAGTGTATTTGTCTAGAAGAAAAAAACTTCTCATGGTTAGGAGGTGAAACAGATCTAATTACTAATTAATAGATGTAAAATAAATCAAAACATGATGAAATATAGATAGAAAAGGATAAAAAAAATTTACTTTTTGGGTAAATGATGGAGTTTGAAAATTTTGGAATGATCTCTTTTAGAGATAAGAAGATACGACAGAAGAAACCCGAATAATATTTACTTGGAGTTTAGCAATGCTTTTCCCTTCGATACTATTTGCAAGTTTATCTCTTTTTACTTCGTGAAAGTCATATATAAATTTTGAACTAAGTATATACTATATTGTCTTCAAAAAATATTGGAAGGGCCATAATTTATTTTGTACAATATAATATGGGGCCAAAAAAAATTCTTTTGGGGGGGGGAGGGAGGGGGGATGGCCCCCCTTTACCCATGAGAAGCTCTGCCCCTAGTATCATAAAAATAAAAAATTTCAAATAAACCACAGATACTTTCAGTTCCCAATCCAGTAATCTAGAATTCTAAATGAAAATTCAACTAAAATATAGTGGTTGAGGAACTTTCAGGCTTTCAGCAGAGGGCAAATGCCAGTTTTGCTATGATTAAAACATGAATGGAAGTTATCATGTAGGTGAAAGACATGAGTAAGACCAAATATAGAATGGTTCGTTATTAAGACTTGGACTTAAAAGGGATTTTTGACTTATTTTAATTATTGCCTCATGTCATGAATAAATTAAAAAGAAAGTACTAATGCAAGAAATAGAACCTAACTAAATCATTCCAAACATCCTCGAACTTCCCCAAGATTCATTGTAAACTAGCACCACAAGCATACATGAATCTCTTGAAACACTGCCTTCTATTAGATAAGTTTCAAACCAAAAGACAAAAACTCCAAAGTTGCCAAAACATATTCAAACATACAGGGGAAATTTAGTGCATGGGGCTCCCTTGAGAATGGTAAAAATCACTTTTCATCTCAAAGACTCACATCTGTGGCAATTTTCTTGATTTACAAATTGTGTCAGACTAGGTGTTAAAACAAATTTTCTGTGCTTAGAAAGATGCAGCCACAAACACAATCCAGTAGAAGTTAATCCTTAATTACATGAATAGCCCATGCTATTGTGAACAAAAATTGAGCTGTCCAGGTTTAATTAGAAGCTATATCCTTTACTCAAGGCTTCAACACCCATTTTTTAGTTCTGATTTTGTAAAAAAAAAAATGCCATGCATTATATATAATAATAGGATTGAGTTTGTGGTAGTGAACAAAAAGATTTTCAACTCAATTGGGATATAAAAGATACTCTAGTATGTACAAATAATTTTTTATCACTATTTCATTGAAATTAGAAATCCTATTGCATATGATTATTATTAAAACTAATCCTTACTGAAAAGGAACTGAAAATACAATTTTACCTATCAAAAGAAGTTTGTCTTGAAAGGTTTATGTCAAAAGTCATTTTATCCCTAAAGCTTAAAGACGTTGGAGAATATCAATGAATGGATTTTGTATATGTATATTATAAAACAGACCCCCTCAGTGGAAGCCCTTTGGGTTTGAAATGAGAACTAAGCATACGCTTAC
This sequence comes from Ceratonia siliqua, assembly GCA_034509205.1. NCBI lineage: Eukaryota > Viridiplantae > Streptophyta > Magnoliopsida > Fabales > Fabaceae > Ceratonia > Ceratonia siliqua. The sequence continues at coordinate 6,300,590 of JASKGM010000008.1, forward strand.
CATACCTTTTGTTGAAATTTACTTTAATTAAGAAAATGAGGGGTGACAAAGATTAAACTCTCGACCTTTTGGTCATAAAGACTAATACCATGTCAAATACTAAGAGGATAGGAGTTCGACTCTTGCCACCCCCATTTTCTTAATTATAGTAAATTTCAGCGCAAGGCATGGTAGACCTTTGCTTAATCCACACTTCGGGCCCACAGGGCTTATGTGTGATGGTGCATGTTAGAAATATATATCAAAAAACCCTTCAATGGCCTTCTACTAACAACTTAAGTTGTTCGGTGAAATTAATTTAATTATGAAGGAATGATCGAACTTAGCCATTTGGTCTAAGAGGCTTTGATACATGTTGAGATCCATTTAAACCGAAAAACTTAAGTTGTTAGGAGAAAGCCAATAAATAGTATTGATATATATCTCTATCGTTTTCATACCCTTTTTTCAAACAATCCCATACTCTTTTTGTAATTCAGCATTGAAAAGTGACTTTCTCCAACACTACCCAAACAAAAACAATTTTTCACTTACAGGACTTTTCAGATAATATATCCAAATGTAAATTGATTTTTTTCCAAAATAACTTGTTCTACAATGAACTCTACCAAAAGTGATTCTCTTTAATAAATTAAAAAAAAAAAAGGACCAGAAATTTCATAGCAATTCTAAACACACGTATTGATGCACAAAGAGATCATATATGAAAAGAGGGCATCATATAAATTCCATATTCAAGCTGTATATAAAATCACACAAGTGTATCAAAGCTAGAGGATGAAATACAACTGTCTTCCTTGCCTTTTCAATGTTTTCTTTAAAGTAAACAAGCTTAAATCAAGCACCAGTAATAACCCTATAAACAGAACTCCATCTAATGCTTCATCAAAGTAAGAAAAAAGTAGAAAGTCAACCAAATGAACATGTTAAAACAAATAGAAACACAAAACAGCAGACTTGAAAAGTATATTATTACCTGCTGAAGAATTTGAATCCCCACCCCTACAATCAATGCGTGCTTCACCCCAGGTTCAAAAAGATCACTCCAACTTGGCCCATTTGCAGCTGTTTCAGATGGGTGAATCATAGCTGGTCCAACTGGCTGCTGATTCATAAGCTCCTTGTTATAAAGGGCTGGCTGACTCACCAAAGCAGCAGCCTGAACAAGTTCACCATCTGTTGGCACATCAACACCAGGAAGTGAAACCAAAGACCCACGCCTAGATCCAGGACCACCCTCTTGGTGTAAATATATTCTCTTGAAGCCACCTTCCTTCTTTCCATCTGGGCCTTCTCTTTCAGACCATTTCCATGCTAGCTGCCAACCACCACCAATCCCTGTACTACCAGTAGGTTCTCCAGCATTTCCTTGCAAAAGACTACCTTGCCTCATGCTTGAAAGGCTACCATGCACAGGAGGAGGCATGTCCTTCTCTAGACTTGTTGTTTGGCGTGAGATCAACGGACTCTGCAAATTGTCATCAGAATCACCACCACCAGCATCAGACATATAATCGTCACCCTCTCTGGCAAGGCTTTCTTCATCCCAATCTTCATTCCTTGGTTGATTTCCCCCAACGCTAAACATACTGCCAAAATGTGGAAAAAGGGTGCTGCGCATGCTTCCTGTTTCTGGGAGTTTCTCATGGACACTACCAAAGAGGGCCACTAGAGGGTCCACTAGACCACTCTGATTTGCCATGCTTCCTTGCCGAGATACAAGGCCAGTAGCATTTCCACTGACAGGTCTGGCAACCCAGGATAGACCTTGCTCAGGCCCATACAACTTGATCTGATCTTTTCTGGCAGATGGATCCTCTTCATCAGCGAGTTCATTGGCTGGACCAATAATGTATTCTTCTATAGCAGTCTCACCCCCAACTCCAAGACCCTCAACCAGTAAAGCCATCTCACCTGCTCATGTCCAAGAAGGACAATTATCATCAAAATCATGCATCCTTATTCAAAAATCAATCGCCGTATTGAATCAAAAGCATGCAAACAATATGCAGATACTAGTAACATCAAAGACCAGAAGCAACAAAGGATCAAATCAAATAAAAGCACCTACCCTGAGACACTGAGAGAATGAAGAAAAAAAGTTATAGTTAACAGTTAAACTACTGTTGATTAAAAGTTTTCAAAAATATATGAATTCTCAAATACTTTCAAAGTAATCAAGAGAAACACAAATAATTTTTTAGTTTTAATTTTGAATGTTTTTCATTAATTTCCTTAACAACGCATTAAATATCTCTAATCAAATTTCCGTAACTCCAATCACCCACAAACACACAAACACATACCAGACTGTAATAACACTCCGTGGTTCAGTGTCTTTCTTGTTATTCATCAAATCTCATTTTATGTTTTCATCTGGTCCTTAGCAATCGAAATGAGCTGTGAAGTGTGAACCAGTTTTGTTAAATGGAACAGACTAAGCTCACAGAATATAAATATAATCATCGTAAATAAAAAAACTGATAAGTGAACAATTGCACATGCAGCATCAGCTGAGTTGCATCCAAAGTTGAACTAATCTGCCTTTATAACAATTCTACAAGACTTCAGCTTCCTTTTCAAAGTATATGTCAAGTCTAAGCACATCAAGCTGAGATCTCAACTGAACATCCAAATGTCAAAAAGAAGAGATAAAAAATGTCTAACATCCTAAAAGAAAAGCAAATATTTCGTGAAGCAAAAGCACATAACTAACCAGCAACATCTTCCCTGCCACGAAGCCGTTGTAAAACCTTCTTTGCCTCTAGCATCCGCCCTTTACTCACAAGCCATCTTGGAGACTCGGGCAAGAAAAATACTGTCAGTACAAAGTAGATGAGAGAGGGAATTGAAAGAACACCCAACATGAGCCTCCAGCTAGGGGTGCTCGTTAGTGACATCCCAAACACCATACAGTAGGAGAAAAACATTCCAGCAGAACCAGTGAACTGTGGGAGTGTATTCAATAATCCCCTAATCTCAGCTGGAGCTGTCTCAGATATGTAAAGAGGTACCAAGGTAACTGCCAAACCAACTCCAAATCCATCTAAAAGCCTTGCAAAGAGGAGGATATAAACATTTGGAGACCACAACATCACAAGTGAACCAACAAAATAAAGGACGGAGGAGATAATCATCATAGGACGGCGGCCCAGCATGTCAGATAGGGCTCCTGAGCATGTCGTAACCACGGTGGCTCCAATAAGTGACATGGCCACAATTAGACCTTCTACTGTGGGTTCACTTTCTAATTTCAACTCCCTCTTTATGTACAAAATAGATCCTGCAACAAAACATGTCCAAATATGTGATTATTGATCAGATCGCACACGAGGTAGCAAAAATAATTGAACGGTGCAGAAAAGAAAACAAACGCAAGAATCGCTCGTTGATGAATGCGAAGGATTAATTGTGAAGCGTAAACAAAAAATGACCTGCAATGGTCGCATTATCCCATCCTTGCAGTAAGTTGCCGATAGCAGCAGCAACAGCGATAAGTACAGCACCGCTCATTTTTTAGTTCAATTTTTAATCAGCCTAGAAGACGAATAATGGATCAGTAAGGAGAAGGCGTTCCCGCTGAACCAACCACTATGACAGAACGATCTCTCAGATTCAAAACATATAAGAAGGAGAGTAAACCCTATTTTTTCCATACAGATACAGAATCAGAGGTATTATTAATATTACCTTCTAGAAGGATAAGCAGTGACAGTTGAGTGAGTGTTTCAAGTATCCTCAGCACGAAGGAAATTTTAGGTGGTAAGGAAGAACGACGAAATGCACATCGAAAGCAAAACGAGAAGAAAGAAGTAGCGATCCTATTCGCCGGGTAGAAAAGTAAATCAGGAAATGAAATTAAGGCCTTTTTTTTTTTGTTTATGCAACAGAGACTCGCAAGTCGACACCTGCCCTTCTTCCACTCACTGCTCTGCACGTCAGCACCCGCCCGGATCGGAATTCAGTTATACGTCAAACGATCATCATTCAGACGCTTTATTCTTCAATCTCGCCTTCACAAAAATAGGATACAGACATATCATTATATCAATTCAAATTAACTTTTCTCTCCGGGCTTTTCCTCTCGGAAGAATATGACGAAAAGGGAACAATTGGAGGCAGTGACAGAAGAGCCCATGAGCCATGAGGTGAGATATTAT
>JASKGM010000008.1:6304849-6336407 GCA_034509205.1 Ceratonia siliqua
TATTACATCCAAACGCAAAACAACTTCTCATTCTACTAAAATACATTCTTTTTTAAGAATCAACTTCTCATTCTATATAAGTCATTCTTTTTAAAGCACATCCGGTGGAAGAGAAATAAGCAAGTCACCTCTCATTCCCTCTCTCTCCAGCATCTTCCCTTTGTGTGTACCAATTATATCCTTCAATGGCTATCTTATCCTCCAATGCCTTCATTTTTATCTAGCTCTCTGTTTTCTCTTCTTCAATCATGAACTTCAATTGCTCTAATTCGTTTCTTAGCCTCTTGTTCTCTGCCTCTAACCCTTCCATTTGCCTGTCGTTCCTCTCAATCTCTGTTTCCAACCCTTTCATTAAAAGACCATGGGCTACCAGATGAACTAAGAAGCTTCCCATTCTCATCAAACAAGCCTGTAATACCAGAAAAAGACTATGTCATAGCAATTTGACCCATCTAACAATGACTGTAGAGCATGTTTGTTAACCAAGCCTATACATTTACTGACTATGGTACAATGACTACGCATTGAATTATATAAGATTTATTGCTTTTACTGAAAAATAAGGATGTTAAATATTAAGGAATGGTGGCTGTTTGGGAAGATGATAAGATAATATGGCTAAAAGGGGCAGAAATAACCATGGCAGTTGTTAAATGAGAATATGGATATGTAATATCAAAATTCTGAACAATTATTGTCGACAAAATTTGACAAAGGATTAAAGGGGTGAAACAAAATTTTGATGGATAAAAAGTTGACAAAGGAGTCCCAGAACTACAACACTCCCATAATCAAGTTGTCTCCATAACCTGGAAGCATAAATTTTATATTTTGATTGTCAAAGAACAATTGGATAATAAATAAATTTCACTGAAAGCTTCACATTTTAGCTCAAGAACTGGAGTCAGAAAACAGAGACAGGAAAAACATTTCCAACTATCTTTATTGTACTCTTCTTCCCACCGCTCTTAAAAAAACGGAGAGAGAGAGAGAGAGGAAAGAAATAAAAAAAAAAATGACTCAAATATTATACTGTTACTGTGTCTTTTTTGTTTTTTGTAAGGTGTTAGTGTGTCTTTTTAAGTTTTGAGTAAGTCTCTCTAATTTTCAGGCTTACAAAAGAGTTGGAAGGGTTGGAGGCAGAGAACGAGAGGCTAAGAAACGAATTAGAACAACTGAAGTTCAGGATTAAAGAAAAGAGGAGAGAAAGCCAGATAAAAACGAAGATATTGGAGCACAAAATTAGCATATTATAAACACTTAATTTTGTTCAAGTATCTTTTAAAATGTTGGGATTAATAAACTTCTCTTAAAAAAAAGAAAGAAAGAAAGAAAAGAAGAAAAATAATAGTAACAATAAAAATAAAAATAAATAAATAAATAATACATAATAAAAATAAATAGAAAATACATAATAATAAAAATAAAAGAAAGAAGAAAATTAATTAAAAAACAAACAAACAAACAAACAAAAAAGAAAAGAAAAAAAGAAGCCCAAAGCCATTTTGGTAACCCAACAAACAAAAAAAGAAAGGAGGAAGCCCTGCCCAATAACCCACACCAAGCCTAAACCGATCCAGCCCAGTCACCCCAAACCGGCCCAACCCAAAAACCCTAACCTGAATCCAAACTTTCCCCCTTTTGTACGCATGTTGCCACTTTCTCTGCACTTTTCCTTTTATGCCTGCACAACTCGCCCGGTCCCTGTTAGCCATGCTCTCTGCCAGCCATCGTACAGCAGCGAATGTCCCCCAAGCCTCTGTGTTACGCCGCCCACAGTCACAGCACCAGCCGCCGACGTTACCCACTCTCTCTGCCAACCACCATTGCTTTGAGTGGCTATAAAAGCCAAGACAAACAAAACCGAAGGGGAAGAAAGAAAAAGAGATAGCAGAGGAAACAAAGAAATGGGGCATCGCGGAAATCACCAAGAAAGGGGAATCTGGAAGAAAACCAAGAATTCAAAGTCATAATCGATCTTCCAGGAGGAATTAGCTTAGGGGATTTTGGGGTCTAATCGAATTTGGGGGATTGTTCTTTTTAGGTACATAATTTTATAATACCCATTATCTCTGTAGTTTGCCTGAGCCTCCTTGGTTATGTATTATCATTGTATTCCCTGTGAATCTGAGTAAGGGTTTCTGTGAGTCATGTTTTATGGTGTCTGTCATTCAAATCAAACCGTGAGGTTTGATTTATGTTATTTGATCTGACCTTGAACAACAAAATGCTTCTTGCTGAGTGTTTGCCTGTATGGTTTAAAAGTGTATTTAAGCTGGCTTATTTGGGGCAAAGCCAGCTGATGTTTGGTTTCGATTCCTAGCTATTCAGACTGCTATTTAACGTGAATGGGTTGCTAGTACTAAGTTGATAAGCTGTCTACCGTGTGCTAGCATGAATTTGGATTTTCCTGAATGTGTTTCTGATTGCTGTTTGCCAATATTTTGGTTTGGAAATTAGGATTGTGACCAGTTTGCTTCTGACTTTGTAACTCAGATTGATCTTTTTTTAGTTCTAATTTATGACTAATCATGGTTTCTAAAGCATTAATCTAGTGAGACAAAATCAATGCTGACTTTTGACTTCATTAAAATGGAATAGTCTAAGTTTGATTCAGGGTTAGGGGTTCTGATTTGCTAGGTTCATTTTTTTTTCTTTTTTTTCTCTTTTTTTTTTGGGTTGATCTCGGATGAAATATACATACTGTCTGGGGTAAGATCTTGATTTAGGTTCATTATTGTTTTGGTGTCAAGCTATGGGCCAAGCTGATTTTTTTTTGTCCAGATTGCTTTTAATCATCAGCTAAATTTATTGAGGTGCTTGTGTTTCATTAATCATCCTTTGTATGTTGTATTTAGTTCTAAAATTGTTGTGTTGTACCTTTTGGTGATAAGGTATCTTATTCATATAACACATTTTGCACATGTTGGTTACAACTTAGTCAAATTAGCTTGCTGTGGTTGAAGCCTAGTTATTCATTGCCCAGTTCTGAAGAGATATGGCTGTGTGAATATATGTTTCCCATTTATGTAGAAGTATGCCAGAGTTTGGTGTACATAATTTGACTCTTAACCGTACTTTGCATTTAAGAATTGTTGTGGATGGATTGGGATCCAAAGGCTCTATAGAGCCACCTTTAACGCAGGGGCCCAAAGGCCCAATAGAGTTATTTTCAAAAGGAATTCTTAAAAGCCCACTTAAAAATATTTTGCAAAAGGGGATCCAAGGCCCAATATTTCAAAAGACTCTAAAAATCAAATAAACTTATTTTCTAATCGGGCTTCAAATGCCTAAATTTAGCAAAACCCAATACTATTTGGTTATCTCTTAGAAAAATCCGTGTTGATCTAATGTTTTTAGAAATCTTATTGTGTTCTCAACTCTTTAAATATTATATTTTGGCCTCAATAATATTAAAACGACACTTTGACCCCAACACTTTCATAAATTTTATTTTTGACTCCAATATTTTTAGAAATTACATTTTTGGACTAATACTTTTTAAGAATTTGAATTTGACCCCTATATTTTCAAAAATTCTATTTTAGCCCCAAAACTTTCAACAATTCAAGTTTGTCCCCTATACTTTGAGAAATTCAATTTTGACCCCTATATTTTTAAATTCAAGTTTTGACCCCATTATTTTCAAAATTTTAAATTTGGCCCCAATGTTTTCAAAAAATAATATTTTAACCCCCAAGCAGTACAAATTGTAGCTTTTCTCCAAGGCTTCTAAAAGATTTTCGAAATTCGACACTAAAATTCCTTAATCCCTTCCAAACATTATGTGGGGAAATATTCTCCCATTCTGATTAAGCTTTATATGGAAATTCATTTTTTCATACTGTCTTCACTCCTTTGAATATTATGTGGGGAAATATTCTCTCATTTTGTTAGGCTGTATATGAAAATTCATTTTCCTATGTTGTCTTTATGCTCTTAAACTTTATGTAGATAATTAATCTCTCATTTTGTCAGACCTTATGTGGAAACTCACTTTCTCATATTGTCTTAATCCCTCCTAGACAAATTCTAATTAAATTAATTCGAACTATATGGACCTTGATCCCTTAAGGGTACGTAGGCACTTACACAGTAAGACAAGTCTAATTCTCTCACTTCTTTATTTTTCTCTAAAAATCGCGATAATAAAAGGGGTAATTCAAACAATAATAAATTTAAGCACAAACGATTTAGGCTAACAATCCCTAAGGATGGATGCTGTGGGGTACCTAACACCTTCTCCACACATAATTAGACTCCCAAACAATTCATTTGGTTCCAAGGGCTAGTATTTAGTTTTTAGAGGTTCTCAATTATCCTTCTAATTAATTGGTGGTGACTCCATTTTTTATCTCTGTATTTTTTTCCTTTTATCGCCTTAAGGTCATGACAGTGCCTTTCCTAACCGTCACGTTGTGACAGTTTAGCGACTCCACTGGGGATTGTAGAGAGTCAAGCCCTCGATAAATTGCTTGTGCTTCATAAAATAGGACTTTGACACCCCTCATTCTTATATTATTTCTTTATGTAATTATTTCAGTCTGTTGTATATTTACGCTTTTGCAAGTTGGTTATCTGTTCTATGTGTGGTTGTTTACAGCTTTCCTTATTGCATGAACTATTGGAACCTTAGGATAGATGACGATAACTACTATATTTATACATCCTATGGTAGATGACAAAATACTTGCTCTATTCTGTTGGTTTTGGGTCTCTTTTTCTGGGTAGGTATTATGACCAAAATTCATGTGCTCTTTACACCTACTGTGCACCGTACACCAAACCTTTGCACACACTAGGGCCTTATAACCGGGGTCTATGAAAGCCTCAGGATAGAATTGGAGGTGGCGTAATGATGCCTAGTGGGATTCATTCTCCGGGTTATTCATGAAAGCCTCTGCTCATATTGTAAACTCACTTATCCGGTTGGTTGCATATGGAGGTTTCGTCCACCTATGTAATGCGATTAGAAAGTTGAAATTCTCACTATTAGTGGGAGCAGTCTGTTCTAATGATCATTCTCTGAAGGTTATACATCTACCTTGAAAAAGGTGCACCATTAATTGACCATAGATGCTACCAAGTGTTTAGGGCCATAACTATTCAAGATAGGGCCAATCACTACCTTAAGTCAACCCACATAGGACAATAACGAGAACTCCTATTGCATATTTTTGTAATTTGTCTTACCACTACATTTCAAATTTACATTCCACTATCATTATTATAGGATCCAGTGTCAAGATTTTCAAACACTAAAAAAATAAGAATTAACATTAGAGATGGAAGCAAACACTAGTCAGTCTAAGAGGAAGTCCAGCATAGTGGTACAATCCGCTGATCTAAGTAAGCTGAAGGTCCTAGAATCCAGGCTGTCGCAAATGTTTAGAGATTCATTCATATTGAGACATGGGGACATCCTAAAATTACTATATGTACCAATTCAAGGCCCAGCCATAATATCATTTTAGAAATTTTGGGACACTTCCCTTAGATGCTTTACGCTCCAGGAGGCCCACCTTACCCCCACAATAGAAGAGTATAGGACTATGATTGGTCGACTAGTGTTGAAAGAGACCAAAATTTTCAACTACCCAGGACATAATGCTTCTAACAAGATAATTGCAGATGTGCTAAATAAGAATGTTTCTGAAATCCAAGCCAAGATCGTCAAACAAGGGAAAATAGAAGGATTGTCGCGAAATTACTTAGAGAAGTATCTAGAGGAAATGGCTAATAGCAGATAGTGGCCTTTGTTTACCAAAGTCTTAGCACTAGCTGTATATGACCTAATTTTGTTTCCATTAGCAACTAAGTTGGTGGATCGTGACTCTATCGGCATATATTGTGCAATGAAACATTATGGCGTTAATCCAGTGCCAGCCATCTTGGCGGAAACACTCCTTACCCTCAATTTCGTCCATAAAAACCAAGAGGGCAAGATAAAATGTTACTTACCCATGTTATACCTGTGGGCAATAACGCACCTGTTTGGAAAGCAGCTGGCGGACAAGATGCCTAAATTAGGACCTTTTGCTTATTTCATGAACTCAAGATAGAAAATTGGAATACAATTGAGTGGTCCAACTTATGTAGCGACATCAAAAGAAATGATATACTCTGGAAATTCCCTTGGTGGAATAAGGATGAAGTGGTCTATAGTTGCGGCAAGTTCCCCTTTGTTCCCCTAATGGGTGTCTGAGGGTGTATTTCCTATTCGTCGATAGTGGGATTCAAGCAGTTAGCCTATCTCCAGATGATACCATCTATGAAGGTCATGGATGGATTATGTTTCTATTACGATCAAGGGGATAATAAAGACCTGATAATTAAGATCAGGCAGGCATGAGATGAAAGGTTAATATTAGGCCAACCCAATCTCGAAAAGAGGTTAATAGGGGCCATCAAAGAATATTATGAATGGATGAATAAGAAGCAAAAGGCATTTCCGACTCAGGCACAATCAGCTGCCATCTCCACATGAGATAGAAGGGCCGAAGCCAGAATAGAAACCCTAGAATCACATATGACAATAGTGAAAAAAGAAAAGGCCAAACTGGTACAAAAAACAAGGGAATGAAACAGTAGATAAGAGAGCTTGAACGGTCATTGCAAGTGGTTAAGTTAGATCTAGACTCTAACTTCAAAGAGAAAGAGAGCTTAGACTACAAAACCTTGAGAGGTCTAGGGATGTTATAAAACATTGGAAGAATAATGAATATAGGTGGAAGAAGAAGTTAAAAATTGCTAATGATCTATTAGGACAAGAACGCTCAACCAATACAGCGCTTAAACGAAAGAAGGGCAAGACCAAACTTTGTACTTTTATTTCCATACATAGGAAAGGCAAATTGGATTCCAACGTCAGAAGCAATGACGTCTTGAGGCATGACGCATAACAAAGTCATACGCCTAGCTGGCACCAATAATTTTTTACTTTAGGAGTAAACTAAATATTTGACCATAAAACAAAAAATAAGTCAACTAATTTTAATTATAAGGTTTTTGTGCATCGAGTAATATAAGCTTTATGTTGTCATTCATCATTTGGATTTCAAATACAATCTCAGCTGCTATAATGACCGGTGGAAGTCGATTATATTGGATTGCTGTCAGGGCGAAGAGGAAGATGGCCTTGCCCCTCCAGTGACGCAATGCAATCGTCAAACATTTCTTCGATCGACTTAAACTTGAACCCTAGACTCCTTATCCTCCACGTGTTTAGTTCGTAGTGTGGTCTATCTAGTTCCTCAAACCTGAAAACCAATAAACAATATTAGCAGATCAATTTTTTAATTAATTATCAATCAATTTACTTCTTAAATAAAAAATTATTCAAAAATTTTAATTACTTATTACTTTATTATTTAAAAAGTTTTAAAATAATAATAAATGTTAAACCACAATTTTATCATGGTAACTATTAACTTGTATGTTGACACTTAGCTTGATAAACTCATTGAATAATGAATTTAATTAATCAATCAAAAAATAAATAAAAATTTAGTGTGAGTCATTAGAATTTCAAGTTTAATTAAACATTTGTCTATATAATCATTAATTCAAGTGATATATTTTTAATATTAAATGTTATATGAATCTACTTTTTTTATTTGATTCATTTTTTACTTATTTTATTCGTAATTAATTCTATTTTTGATAATTTTTTTATTTAATTATTCTTTTTATTTATTTTCTTTTTAATAGTATAAATCGAAATAAATAACAATGCGAGCTCAAATTATCACTTGTTTATAGTTAATTCCATGTTTATTTTATATCTAATTAACATAATTAACAACAAAATGAATATTGAATTAATAAGATTTCATTATATTTCTTTATTATACATGGCAGCATGAATTTTTGAAATAAAAAATCTTGTGCAAAGTATACCTAGACCCTTATCATAGTAGCTTATGTCATTTTATTTCTTGCCACATCTAATTAATTATACTAGAATAAAGATGATCATTTCATTAATTCAACTCATTTATTTCTCATTTCCATTCTCAATATTTATGTATACCGAACACCCTAGATCCATTCTCAATAAACATTGTTTATATAGTATCTATTGACAACAAAATTAATTAAAATATTTAATAATTATTGTTATAGTGTTAAAAATTATATATATAGAATGCAAAATATATTGCTATACAATGACAAAATAATAAAATTTTCATTAAATATATTTTAGAATTAATTGCATATTCAATTTATTAATTTAATAATAATATTCTTAATAATTAACAAATTGTCTTATGATGAATTTTTTATAAAAAATAATCAATATAATCATTGTTTACTAGAGTAACAGTTATATGTTCTATAATATAAATCATAACAAGTTTAGAGGTATATTTTTTGAATAAGTCAATAAAAATACATTAACTATTAAGACTATTATTATCAGTTCAATACTTTAGTGTCTTCATTTATTTTGGTTTTAATTTGTGTGCTTAAAAAATTAGAATACTTTAATGGATCTGGGATGTCTGGTGTACATAAATAATGAGAAATGAATGAGTTGAATTAATGGAATGCTCATCTTTATTCTTGTATTAATTAGATGGGGCAAGAAATAAGATGACATAAGCTACGTACTATGATAAGGGTCTAGGTATACTTTGCACAGCACAAGGTTTTTTATTTCAAAAATTCGTGCTGCCATGTATAATAAAGAAATATAATGAAATCTTATTAATTCAATATTCATTTTGTTGTTAATTATATATAAAATAAACATTAATTAATTTGTTTTCCTAGAATCACCAATGCTATACCCCATAAGGATGTAATAATAGATTTATTTTGTAAATACAAGGTCTGGAGTGTCAGCTAGTGGCTTTTTTCCTACAAATTGAATCCTCATTTTTAAAAAATAGGGACGATATATATATATATATATATATATATTTTTGTCATTGAATGGAGACGAGATTGGAAGCACCGTTTTAGTTACAAACATGCCAGAGGATCTTGAGGATCTGTATTCGAAATTTGCCATATTAGAGTTTTAGGAACTCTAGAGGCAGTATCCATTTTTTACTAGAACCATATTTGCCTATGCAATTATAAGGTTACAGAAAGCGTTGACCAACCTTTTTGGGATCGGTAGCCAAGGATAACGGATTGCTAGCAAGGCAGTTAACTCATCATTATTCATTACTGTTGAGCTACAGAGGTATCGGCCACGGGCGGCTTCATCCTTGTAAAGGAGGATGTGGCAAAGGGCAACATCATCAATATGGACGTACCCCATCCTTCCATGCCATCGGAATTTCTCCGTTTTCCCTACATAAAAAGTTAAAAACCATTATAAAAGGGAATTTTCACTATTTATTCAATTAACAGTATAATATCTTAGCCAAGGATATAAGCTCATATCATCATATGATTCATATGTAGAAGGACGACGTACCGTTGAGCAAGCCCAGGACATCAGATGCAGTAGAACATAATTCTGGTGGCAAGCTAGGTCCAATGATGAATGACGGTAGGACAGTCACTAAATGTATCCCACTTTCTTTGCAGAATTCCCACGCTGCTTTTTCTGCGAGTGTCTTTGATAATGCGTACCAAATCTTTTGTGACGCATATGCGAGTGATTACTATTTGCTATAAATTAAATTCAATACATATAACTATATATAAGTAGCATGGTTTATAGTGAAACATGACCAAGGTAGTGCCCCTCCATACACGATCCTTGCATGGTGGACCATGTAAATATTGGCAGTATGCCACTATAAAAACTGAATAAAACCGTCATATGAAAGTGGATAAATATAAAGTATTACTAACACCGTTGGAGCTTTTGTACGGTAAGAACCAAATGAATATGCGTGGCTACGTATAAAGCCATACCTGGAGTTTCTCGCACAGTTCCGTGGAGCTCCAAGTAGATTCATCTAGAGGTATGTTGGGATCAAAATCATCTCTTACCCTCACAGTTGAAGAAGATGAGGTTAAAACCACCCGGCAAAGGGACTGGTTCTTCCGACACGAACGTAGCACATTAAGAGTGCCTTGAATAGCCGGTTCCAAGATTTCTGCCTGTTGTGGATTATTATGTTAACGGATCAATGAAAGTCGTGAAGGATTTATTTTATTTTGTCTTTTTTTTATCCTTAGGGGGTGGAGCATACAAAAATGCTTAAGAATTACTAGAGCTATAGCTGTATAGATTACTGAGCTTGTTTGGTCTTTTCAGTCATGATACTATCTAGAGTTGTCCGGAACTTTTGTAAATTCGTACCCAATTGAGCCAAACGATAAAAACAAAAAGACCAAAACAGATATGAAAGATAGTGGCCTTTAAACTTGGAAGCATGTAACAATTGGAAAAACTTGGCGCTCCTGAGTCCCAAGGTGTTGTACCTCTTGTGGTATGGTAGCTTGATGGATTGGAGGCCTAAAAAGTAAAAGAGAAAGTTACATATATCACACCTTCGGATCTGATGTAGGTTTGAGTACAGGAGAGGCGGTATGGAAGACACCATGGCATCCCACGATTGCATCGTCGAAGCTGCCTTCTTCCATTAAATCAGCTTTCACAAGACGAAGTCTCTCCCCTGCCCCTTCCAGCCTCCATAAATGTGCTAATTTCTTCTCATTTCCTGCAGCACCATACGTAGATTTTTTCAAAACAATGGAAATATGAAATAAAGAGGAAGGGAGCTGAGTGCGTGTGCGTGTGCGTGTGAGAGATAGAGAGAAACCTAAATCTCTAACTGTTCCAGTGACATGATACCCAGACAAAAGAAGTCGCTTAATAAGCCAAGAAGCCAAGAAGCCAGAAGCCCCCGTCACACATACTCTGCCTTTGAATTCCCCGTCATACCCAGACAAGGTAAGGGCCATGGCCTTTTCCCTGCTAGCTTATGCGATCCTTCAAAAATATCTATGTATAAGCCAACTGCATCGTCTTCCCCCTTTCCACATTATAAATGCACGCTTACATATGGCTCCCTCACAAGTATAGGATGACCAAACTAGATTTATCTTTTGGTGAAGGTCCGCGAACATATGGGATGACCTAGCTACCTTGAATTTGAAGAAGGTTTGCTTTACATTTCGTTTTCTTTTTTTTAAAATACTCCATCATAAGGATTTAGTATGATTGATTATTTTGACCAAATCGTAACCCTTCATGCGCAATCAGATGACTACAATCCTTTAAAAAACATATAAAAAGAAGGTGTGGCTAAGTTACTCATTTTTTGTTTTTTGTTTTTTTATTTGTTTTATTTTTTAAAAGTAATTAATTATTTTTTATATCATATATTTTTTTAAAAATTTTTTTAAAAAATTTGTATTTTTTACTATTCATCCTTAACTTTTTTTTACTATTCATTTATAAGTTAAAAAATAATTTAAAATATATATGATATAAAAAAATAATTAATTAAATTTAAAATTAAAAAATTAAAAATTAAAAAAAATTATCAAAAGTCCCCTGCTGCCAACTGTAGTAGGCGGTAAATGAGTCTTTTCCATAAAAAGACGTGTATAATTATGATTGACATGAACATCCACAATTTAACTTCTGCGTAAATGACGGGATCTACATATCCTCCTTCCCTGTGATCCTTTGGTCGCTTTACTTTGGTGAATAGTTTATGTTATTAGGGATTAAGATCAATGGAGAAACTTGACTCACTCTTCTTATAAAAAAGATAGACATTATGTATGAGGTCTATTATTTAATTAGTAGGTCTCACTTATATATTTATTATTTATGAGTTTATAGATATTGTATTTATTTATCTCATAATATGATGAATGTCATATACTCTTTTAACATAATCAATTAAGTATATAGAAGATGGGATTGTTTATTTATGTGAGAATACTTTTTTGTTTTAGAAATAAAACAATAATAAAATAAGTTTAGAAATGGCATATTTATCATAGACTTAGAAGATTTATATTTTAGAGAAAATAAAAAAATAAAAAATACTTTTAAGAAATAATATGCTTTTAAATAAACATCTTATAAATTTTGATATTTTACATGTATTGAAAATTGAACTAAATTTATATAGGGTAGCACTATGCTATGCTATCGTCCCAAAATGGGGCGGTAGCATAGTTTTGACATTATGATGTTATGTTTTTTTTGTCTCTTTTTTTTTATTTTTTAGTATTAATTAATTATTATCTATGTCATATAATTTTTTAAGAATTTTTTATACTATTTATTTATAATTTTTTGGTACTATTCAATTATAAGTAAAAAAAATTTAAAATATTTTAAAATATTTTTAAAAATTTTTAAAAAAATATATGACATATGCAATAATCAATTAATATAAAAAATATAAAAATAAAAAAAAAAAATAAAAAAAGTATTTTGTGACGGTAAAATAATTTTATTCATTTATATATATAAGAAATTGAATCTCTCTCTCTCTCTCTCTCTCTCTCAATGAAACCGAGCTAGGCTCAAGCCCATTTCTTCCTCAAGATGTGAGCCCTTCTAAGAGTCAAAATAAAAATTCAGGCCTCAAATTTAATGTTTAAACTTTTAAATTGTTATTATTTTTTCAAAACCAACTTGATATATATAAAGTCTCTTACATAAAATCTCCCATTTGTATTTTTTATTTTTAGAATTAAAAAAAAATTATCCACATACATTTTATGTTGTCTTAACTTTAAGAATTGTTTCAGAAACAAAATACAATTTTTTATGGAAAGTTCAAGTTAATCATGCAAGGTTTAATATTACTTCAATTTTATTTGTATAGTCACACATGCGACCATTCAATTCAAAAGGCTGGGAAAGAACAACCATAAATTTCACTACACAAATTAATATACAAAATATAAAAAAGAAAAACAATCGTAGATCATCAAGATAATGTAAAGATCCCTCTGAGCAAATTGTAGATGGTAAAGATTCAACGAGAGAGCTATGTGGAGAGAAAAGGAAAAAAAATAATAAACAAAGAGGGAACCATACCTAAAAAATCTCGTAAATTTTATATTCAAAATATTTTTTTAAAAATATTTTATATTTTTCCACCTTAATAGGGCCGTGTTTCCCTTTATCAATAGAATGGAACCTAGTGTTTCAAAATATTTTAACTATTATAAATAACAAAAAAGCTAGTAATTATTAAAAATTGTTTAGTGATATTTAATTATTTAGTCTATTTTTCTAAATCCTCTGCCGAAATTATTTAATCCCCGCATTGGCCAGGAAAAGCGAAGATAAACAACAAAATAGTTCTAAAATATCATCGAACAAGCAGAGGGAGTTTTCGCCAGAGGGAGTTGCTTCTCTCTTCCTCTGTTGTATTGTCGTCGTTACGGTGGGCAGAAGACCTACAGAGAAGGCTGAAATCGAAGGTGCGTAAGCTCTCGCTGTTTGTTTTTATATGGAATCAATTACTAATATGTCTTTGTATTCATTGTAGCAATCTATAATTTTAATTGATTTTTGGCTGCTGTTTGTTTCCTTGTTACATTTTCTGGTAGGTTCTTAAAACACTGTTTTTTCTCTCGATACTTCCTACAATTTATGTTCTATAATTTCACATCTGTCCGCTTCCACCATTGCCCACATGGGTATTATTCGGCATCCGTCACTAATCGCTCGCTTTACATGGTTATTTTTTTTTCTCGGCAAACTGAGGCAATACTAATTGGAATAGAAGGGAACTGAAACCTACGGATAGCAGAGTTCGCTTCTTGTCTGGCCTTTTCTTTTTAATTCATCATGGAGGACATCACCTTTTCTTTATATCACATTATTTGCTTTTATTTCCCTTTACTTGCTCTAATTTGCTTGTATATTGAATTTTAATATTCTGTTTAACCAAAATGGTTGTTTATATCATGGTTGTTTATATCCAGTTCGTTTCATTTTGTGTTTCATTACTTTTGGAGTGTTTAACCCTTATATGTTGATAGTTCTTTTGTCTTCCTCCTTTTTCAAGGAATTTTTGTTAGGATGATTGAATATTGACAAGCAGATAGATTAAGCGGAACCAGCACAACAGTAACATATGGATGCCGGTGGAAATTCTCTGCCATCTGCTCCTGATGGGGTGAAGAGAAAGGTGTGCTATTTTTATGATCCAGAGGTTGGAAATTACTATTATGGGCAAGGTCACCCTATGAAGCCACATCGCATTCGGATGGCACATGCTCTTCTTGCCCACTATGGATTGCTTCAGCACATGCAGGTCCTCAAGCCTTTTCCTGCTAGAGACAGAGATCTTTGCCGTTTTCATGCTGATGATTATGTTGCATTCCTTCGAAGCATAAGCCCTGAAACACAGCAGGATCAGCTGAGGCAGCTCAAGCGCTTTAATGTTGGTGAAGATTGCCCTGTCTTTGATGGCCTCTACTCTTTTTGTCAAACTTATGCTGGAGGTTCAGTTGGCGGTGCTGTTAAGTTGAATCATGACCAATGCGATATTGCTATCAACTGGGCTGGTGGGCTGCATCACGCCAAGAAGTGTGAGGCTTCTGGATTTTGCTACGTGAATGATATAGTCCTGGCAATCTTAGAACTTCTTAAACAGCACGAGGTTTGTCCTGGCAATCTTCTTCAGGACTTTTTTGGTAAATTAGAATTTAATTGAAAACTGAGGGATCATACCTCAAGTATGGAGGATATATTTAAGAGGCCCAACACCTTATTTAATGAGAATTTACATTTCGGAAGATAATATTGAGTGTACAAGGAAAGGAAAGAAACGTAGAATAGATTATAGATAAATGTCCTCTTCAACTTCTTTTGGGAACCTTAGTTTTCTGTTGTCCATAAATTTCCTAGTGTTCTCCTCAAACTAAGCTACCCACATAAGATGAACCGGAATGACTTTTCCCACTGAACACTGAAGAACAATGAACACTGAAGAGCAAAAAACCCCAATGCCAAAACATCCTCGCTTTTGAGTAGTGAAGAAGTATAACGGTCTGCTGATTCTTTATCAATATATACTTTAAAAAAAAAAGAGTTCCTCTATCTGAAATTCTCTGCTTTGAGATCCTCCTGAAGACACCTGTCCACAGGAATATTTCTGTATTGTATGGAACACGAGCCCCTCAAAGGCTCAGACAGTTCTAAAAAAGAAAGCTCTGCTTCCCACCTTGTGAAGCTCTTATAGAAAACTCCTAACATCAAAGATCCTCTATCTATCATATACTGGTATAAGAGGTCATCACCCTAATCAGTACCTTCTACCACATAAATAATATTAAATAATGCATCCACAGCTTTCACTTCTCAGTCTTGAAAAGTGTGATTAAAGGTTACTTCCTGGGAGGAAACTTCCTGAAATATCCACATAATCAGCTAATAATGCCTTCTTCCCTAGAGCAACCAAATAAGGTCTATGTTGAGCACACCAATTGTGTGCCCCAAAAGAGACAAAATATCCCATTCTTTGAAGCATATAGTCTTAACAAAACTTGCCTGTTCTTATGATTTCTTTTCTTTGAGCGTATCCTATGAGAAGATTTTACAATCTTTCTCTTATATATGCACAATTACTTACATTGGAAGCCAGGTTAAAGGTCTGACAATGTCTACAATTTCTCCTGTTTCCCCAGGATATATGTAGACTCATGCTAAAATTTGGTGACAGTTGCAATGGTGGTTGAAGAATGACTTAAAAGTGGAAATGACCCGTTAGTCACTTATCAGCATAATTGTTAGTGTTTCCTTCCCTGATGAATGGTGACTTGTATAGCAACCTGTAATGCAGAAGTCAATGCAAAGCAAGTAGCTTGGCAACTCACATGATTTGTAAAGTATTAGTTGTTGTAGGAAGTGGTTGAATCTTTGGGGTTGACCCTTGATTGTAACCTTTTTTCGACATATTGGTTAATTACGTAGTGTTCAGTTGAAGCAGAATTGCTGTCTTAGATGTCTTTGAGGCCCTCTAATCATACACTTTTTAACCAATTGAAAATGTCTTCTTGATGGTATTACTTGAACAATAAGGGCTGTATTGGAAGTATACTACATCTCATGCTTGATAATGTTATATTTGTTGCAGCGCGTTCTATATGTGGACATTGATATCCACCATGGAGATGGGGTGGAGGAAGCCTTCTACACTACAGACAGAGTCATGACTGTTTCCTTCCATAAATTTGGTGATTATTTTCCTGGTACAGGGGACATACGTGATATTGGATATGGAAAGGGAAAATACTACTCCCTTAATGTTCCTTTGGATGATGGGATTGATGATGAGAGTTATCATTTCTTGTTCAAACCAATAATTGGCAAAGTGATGGAAGTTTTTAGGCCTGGTGCAGTAGTTCTCCAGTGTGGTGCAGATTCTTTATCTGGAGACAGATTGGGATGTTTTAACCTTTCAATTAGAGGTCATGCAGAGTGTGTCAGATATATGAGATCATTCAATGTTCCCCTCTTGCTGCTGGGTGGCGGTGGTTACACCATCCGGAATGTTGCTCGTTGCTGGTGCTATGAGGTATAATGTTCTTTTGATTGATTAAATTGTTGTTGGTTATCTAATGTAACATCATTAAATTTAAGTTTGAATGGGTCCAGAGGACTACTGTATCTGAGTTATCAATTGCAGTTGCCATAATTGAAATTATTTGCCATGAAATTTCTAAATACTCTCTATCTTTCATTGTTTATAGAAAAAAAATGATAAATATGATGAAGCACTAATTTTAGGATTTCATCAGAAGTGATGATGTTATAGAGGTCAAAGTAGTTTAGTTATTATTTTCTTTACTATTCTTGTATTCAATGTGAATGAAAAATGAAGATACCCTAGGACCTCTCAGTAATTTAGTCATTTTTTTACTTTGATTCTGTTTTGGTGGCAACTGGGGTGACTTATCATGTGGTTGTTGATTCTCAGCTAGCTCATCATGTGTCTATTGTTGGTATGTGTAATTGAGTCATTCTCCTATAGAGATTGTCTCATCTAAACACTTAAAATTGTAATGTCTTATATGTTAAGGCAGACAGGAGTTGCTCTTGGAATAGAAGTTGATGACAAGATGCCGCAGCATGAGTATTATGAGTATTTTGGTCCAGATTATACCCTCCATGTTGCTCCAAGTAACATGGAAAACAAAAATTCCCGTCATTTACTGGATGAAATTCATTCTAGGCTTCTCGATAATCTTTCCAAGATGCGGCATGCTCCTAGTGTCCAATTTCAGGAAAGACCTCCTGATACTGATCTCGGAGAGGTAAATTTCTACTTCTGATCACTTTATTGTATTTTCTCCATTGTCTATCTTTCTCACCTTGTCACACATGCTTATTAATAAAAGCTGGCAGATGAGAAAAAGCTAACCATAAAGAAGGTAAAAGAAAAAAAAAGATTTTTTTTTTTTTTTTTATCTGGGTCAAGCAGTTTAGTCAATAAACCGCGGTTTGGACCAAAATTTGACTGGTTCTAATGCATAACGGTCTAATATAGTCAACTGGACCGGACAAGTGGCTGATTCACTAGGTTACCTGTTAAACCAGCCATTCTGGTCCGGTTTTCATAACTACGGTTGACACACACACATCTTTAACCTAGCTGTCACATTATTTTAAGAAAGATATTTGAACTCATCTTTTTTTCTCACTATAAATATGTATTTTCACATTTTTCCAGGCAGATGAAGACCATGATGATGGAGATGAGCGATGGGATCCAGACTCTGAGATGGACATTGATGATGAACGGTATTTTGCTTAACCCCCCTAATATAATGAAATATCATATCATTATGTCATCAGTTTACTAACTCGTATAATCAGTGAGCTTCTCCCAAGCAAAGTAAAGAGAGAAATGGTTGAACCTCAGCTCAATGATCTGGTATGTGCTTTTCCATTATCTCTTGAAGTAATTAATTATGGTACAGCAATTTGTTACTTGTCGAGAGTTAAAAACAGAACATGTGATATATGCTGTTAAAAACTATATACAAACCACTTTCTGTTGCCACATATTCAGGCACACGAACTAGAATTATTTAATATATTCTGAGGTAGCAAATATATTGTAACCACCATTATTACAAATTTATTATTTCAACAGTACCTCCTGATCTTTTGAAGGCACTGTCCCAACCATGAAATCAACTTTTATTAGGAAAATTTACTTTACCCCATTCAACCAAGGTAATGTCAGTTTGCACTTTATCTTCTAAACTTCTAATTGAAGAATGTCCTGAAGGGAGTGTGAATAGGCAATTGGGAGTGCCAATAGCCCCAGCCCTCTGTACTGGTAGAGAGAGAGAGAAAACTCTAACCAGTGGAGTGAGGAACAACTCCAATTCTTGATCCCTTAGCAAACATGCATGACTTATTGAATTTATGTGTGAATTTAAAGCCACAAGTGAATACTTTTCACCACAGCAACAAAAGTAGTGGTGTTTGCTTACTGAGGGAACCATAGGTTTTGAATCTCTGTATCTTTAAACTCCATGAATGCCTTGAAGACTAAGTAAAATATGATGTCAATTAAGTAACTTGGAGTTTCAATGTTTTCAAATGGTCAATATGGCTCTAGTGATTTTGGGATGCAGCTGATGTTCAAGTGTGTAGGGCTGATGCTTGGTTATAGATAATATGAACATCCACATTACCAAAAAAGCTGGAAGCTTGAGCATGACAATGTTTTTTGACAGTTTTAACAAGTTGGGGCAAAGCACAAGTGTGTTGAGGACTTTAAATGGTGGGAAGGAGGTTTTGTATTGTAATGATTAAACAAACAGGATTGGCTCTTGAATGATTCTATGTTAAGT
Organism: Ceratonia siliqua; assembly: GCA_034509205.1. Taxonomy (NCBI): domain Eukaryota; kingdom Viridiplantae; phylum Streptophyta; class Magnoliopsida; order Fabales; family Fabaceae; genus Ceratonia; species Ceratonia siliqua. Next base: position 6,323,609 of record JASKGM010000008.1, read on the forward strand.
TTAGATATCCAACCTTTTAGATTTGTTCTGTCTAGGTTATGGATTGCAACAAAGGATCATGTTGTGATGTTAGACAATTCCTTTTCGGAGTTCCTGCAATTTTGATCAAGATGCTGATTTGGACTAGGAATATTTTTCATGCTATGATGTAGGACACCTATCATTATTTAAGGCAGTTTTGGGGTTATTAAAATAGAATTAGATTCGTAAGTCATACTGGGTCAGGATAATTCCAAAAGGTTTTTTTTTTTTTTTTACTTGTTACTCAAGTTCTATTATGCCTAGAAATAGGCCTATAATGTGTAAAACGAAAATACAAATTGTTTACCCAATCAAGAATAATATTTCAAGGATTTTATTTCTTGTTCCAGATGGATTCCAAATTTTTCTGCTTATTGGATTCTAGGTTGTTTGCTAGAATGATAGCTACCCTTATTTTCAAATTTCACTATCACATCAAGGGGTAGCAAATGTGTGAGAAGCAGTCTTTTTGGCAGAGGCTGGCTAGGTGTCTTCATGCAATTTGATGACTGCTTCTCTTAGAAGAATTTCATTGACTGGTTGGTGTAATTTAAGTCTAAAGAAATTTTAAAGATTGATTGGGTGAATATTGTGTATTGTGAACTCATTGATAGTGATTTCCTGAAGTGTTTTAAATGTCAGAGGTATGAGAAAAATCCATTCTTAGTGAAAGATGAGAAGTTGTTGGCTTTAGATTATTTTTTTTCCTCATAACTAGGAGATGATTTTCTGTAGAGTGGATAAAGTGGTTAATGTACTTGTGATTTCTGCCGAAACTTGATTTGCTGAACCATATCTAAAGTATAGAGAGATCAATTTTAACAAGAATTGCAAAGGAAGAATGCAGAATCACAAACTTTATTGATAACTCTACAAAATAAGTGCTGTAAGATCCAAGATTTCAATAGGAAATAAAGCATCAGCATCAAGAAGAAAGTGAAGTGAAATTCCAAATCATCCAATTTTCACCTCTTGAAGGGGTTAAGGAAGAAATTTGTTCTTGATTGATTCATCTATCCAGAATTCACCCAACGAGTAGAATATGATGTGCAACATCAAGAATCAGAGATTAGATAGTCTGGAGGATTTCTTTGATGAAAATTCTCAGAGTATAGTGATAATTCCAGCACGTTGATTTGTTGGGTTTGATTTAATGCTTTCAGTATATGAATGATTAGGCAAATCAGTTAAAGATGCAAATGGAGTGAAAGATTTCAAGATCAACTTGACAACTCAAGGACAAGTTTCCTTTCTATGTGGAGAAGAACTATTATTATTTTTGTTATTTTTATAGAGATTATTTTAGTCATTTTATGTAGTTAGTGTAGGCAGTTTTAGGGTTTTTATAGTAGAATTGAGTTCTAATATGATACTATACGGATTAGGATTATTCTAAGTAGTTGTTTACTTGTTGGTCAAGTTCTATTCTGCCTATAAGCAGGCCTATAACGTATAAAACTAAAATACAACTCTATTTCCCAATTATGAATATTATTTTCAAGGATTCCATAGTGTTTCTACGTTGTGGATTCTAGTTCATCTGTCAGAATGATAGTTAGCCTTGTTATCATGTTTCCATACTGCATCAGAATGAGCGTGAAATTTTTCTAGTTTAGAAGAAAACCTGAAACAAAAGGAGAGGGGCATGCTATTTATGCTCCAAGGGAAACTATTTCACAGAAAAGGAGTTCTTGACATAGTATCAGTGCTTTCATGACCAAACAAGAGTTTGATTCTTGTCACCCACTCAACCCCATTCTCCTAATTAAATTAATTTCGGCACAAAGTATGATGAGCTTATGCCTCAGTCTTCTTCAAGCACAAAGAGCTTTTGCATGAGGGTATGTGTAAGAGATATTAATGAAAACCCCTGCTAAGCTTTCTCCTAATAGCTTAAGCTTTTGGGATGAAATAGTTTTTGACAAGTCAACAATAATATGGGAAAATATGCTTGGATGGACAGATGATGTAGGCCTTGTGAAGAAAAAGGACTAGTTAGTAGGTTTTTGAATGACATAGCTGTAGCAGTGGCATAGCCCTCGTTGATCCCCCCCGGGGCCACACACCAAAAACAAAAACAAAACAAAATTTTGAAAAAGTCACTCTTTGGAATAATAGACATACTATATGTAAGTGGCCTTTTCAGAATTTTAAGATTTAGACATTTTATTTTGGCCCCTCCAGTGTTACAATAACAGTTGTGCCTCTTGTTTGGATAGATGTCAACTGACACATCACCTGTCATGTAGGTGATATAGTTCACTTGGATGAAATTTTTTTGTATAGTGTGTTCTCTCTGTCTGTCGATGAAGAAAGGGTCACAAGGATGAAGGAAAACCTCAACTATCGGCTGAGATTTATATGCATGATACATTCCTAGTTACAAACAGTTTTATTGGATACTAATAAACAATCTATTAACATTAGAGTAGTCTAGAGAAATCCATATAGAGCTGTGGTAGCAGCTGTTTATAGTACCTGGGACTCATTTACATATATATCAATCAACTATTCAATGTGTAACATGTGCTCAATCTTTTTTTAGGTGGTGGGGGGTGTGCACTCCTTAGACTTGAATAGGATTTATGACATGGAACCTGTTAGATTTTCTAATGCTGGCTTACCTTTCCAGGAGGGTCAGACAAGAACTGGAGAGCATTTTAGAGGCTCCGATACAGCAGTAGCTGAAACAACATGCATAAAGGTGAATGGAATCGAATCACACAAGTACAAATGCATAAACTTGTGTTTGCATTCACATGCAAACATAGGTATCGCTGCATTCTATTCATAGTGCATTGTCACTTTTAATTTGTTTCTCACTGAAACTGTTTCTTGCAGGCTTTAGATATCTGTTCTCAGCCAGTTGATGAACATAATGTGAAAGTTGACCAAGATTCTGTAAATGATCTGGCTAGGTAGATGGATCTGAACTATTAAGCAAGATAGATTTTAATTGCTTGGCGATCTGTGAATTTAACGATCCATGTGCAGTAGCATGTCCCAAATATTCGAGATGTGAAGCATGGAGATCCTTGACTTAATCGTGCAATTCCTGGTCGTTACTACGGAAAAATTTGGAAATCTAAATTGTTTTTACCCAAATCAAGACCGATTATTTATTTAACTTAATTGAGATGTTAAATCTTTGTTTAATGAGAACGATTAGTGAAGTTCAAATGCACATTTGAAGCTACATTTGACTAATGCTAGGGCGTAGGTGATAAGTTTGTTTTTTGGTTAAGTGCCTTATTGAAATTCACACCGGTGAGAAAGAATATATAAAAAAAATAATTCTTTTCTGCAAAAGAGGAGTCGGAGTATATATCTTAGGTAAACGGTAAACCTGCCTTATCAAATTTATATAAATTGTCAATTATTTAAAGACGTAAATATGAAAGAGGTAGATTTACTGAAGTTTCATTAAAGTATCTAACTTTAAGCTTGGATTATTTTAGAATAATTTCTATTGACATATCCTAATTGATATATGCCTGCACTTAAATTTAATTGGCCCTGCTTGAAAAATATTGAAGTTAAGCCAATAAACTTGCGTATATCATTGTAAGAATTGTGAAAAAGAAAATGCAGCTGTCCTTATTCCATAATAGTAATCTTAGGGCTTATTTGCTCAATAAGTATAATTCATTTATTTGCTCATGAAGTATAATTCAAATATTACATTTTTTAGCATTCAGTATTAGAGATAACTCTAATTGTGAGGGTTTAAATTCTTAATTCCCCTTCAAATTGAAGGCTTCAATGTTGTATATTACTTATTGGCAAAAAAAAAAAAAAAAATCTAAGGTTTGTTTCGGAGATGACAGGGGAAGGGAAGAGAACAAGTTAAATGTTGACAATAAACAAGGGAAAGAAAATAGAAGATTATGTAATAATAAAATTTAATATTTTTATAAATTTATCCATTAATATTTCATTTGAATAAGATTAGATACTAATTAGAGTACATTACAGTCACCTCCCTTGAAGTTTTAAAAACACATTCACACTTCCTCTAGTTTTAATTTATACTAAAACTTCCCATAAAGTTTATGAAACTTATATTCACATTCCCTCTAATTTAAAAAATCTTACATTAACCTTCCTTATTATAAGGTTTTCAAAAACATTAATTTGAATTTTAATGATTTGTGGTACATTAAATTAGGTTTATTAAATATATTTAATGTAAGTTTTGTTAAATATTTTGTTAATAGAGGAGAGTTTTCTATATAAATTGAAATCAGAGGGATTGTAAATGTATGTTTAAGAAACCTAAAGGGAAGTGAATGTAATTTACTCTAGTAATTATTATAAATTTTTCCTTTAAAAATTTTTAAATTAAGGAATTAAAAGAGTAGGAGAGGGGCTTCAACTTGCTACTAGGGGTGGAAGTAGGCCAATCGGCCTATCAGGGGCCTACAGCCTGACTTACCATAGGCCTGATCTAGTATGACCTATTTGATAATTTAGGGCAGGCCAAGACTTTTTTATAGGCCTATTTAGTTAAATATGCCAGACCCCTATATTAAGGGGCCTGACCTATAAGCCTACAGGCCAGCCTATATTATTTTTATAATAACATATATATAATATAATATTTTTACATTTTTATATTTTATATATATAAAATATATTTTTTTAATAAAAAATACCCCTAACCCTTAAATCTCCAAAATTTTTTTTTTAAATTTATGTAGGCTAAAGGCCTATTTTTTTTGCCTATATTTAGCCTTGTAGGCCAAGGCCTATATTTGGCCTCTTTTTTAACAAACCTAAATAGGCTAACAGGCCAGGTCAGGCTTGTCAAATTTCCTAAACAGGCTAGGCCAGGCTCATTTTTTGGCTTATAGCAGGCCAACAGGCCAGGTTCAGGCCATGGCCTTGTCATGTAGGCCTGGCCTATTTTAGCCGAGGCCTAGCTTGACCTGACCTACTTCTATCCCTACTTGCTACTAACAGGAGATCACCTATACATTAAGCAAAGAATGGAGTACTTCGTTTGATCAGTTTAATAATTTCCTTTTAGTAAACAGAAGGACATTTGGAAATTCCAAACATATTTTGGACTTAAATACAAAAATTCAGCAGAAAATAAAAGATTTTTTTTAATGTCTATAAAAACTGTTAGAATGGTGGATCATAATATTTCACTTTCTTTTGTGGAGTCATTCTAAAACACCAATATAGAATTATTTAAGATAACAAAGAATAAAATGAATCTAATAAGACACTTAGATAAAATATAGTATGTTTAAAAATACTGGAACAATTTTATCTCAACAAAAAATTATTTTAGATATCACATGAGAAATGGTGTTTCATGAACACCTCTTTGTGCCTCAGGAACCTTTTGCTTTCTATTTATTTTCAAAATTATTCTTTAAACAAAATTTTTAAAATTAAATAACACAATTAAAAATGTGATTTGTGTTGACAAATTCTACTAACATGAAATTATTCTCTTCATAACAATTATATTTTCAATTGAATTTATTTTGTTATAAATTATGATTATACATAGGATAAATTTGAAAAAAATAAAAACCCAATACAATAGAGATTTCAAAATATCTATAAAAAATAGAGTATCCAATAAGATACCATTTGAAATATAATATCTCATTAAGCAATTAATAATTTACCAAAAAAGACAAAGTATACTTATAAATAAATAATAGTACAATAATTAAAACTTATTTTTAACTCATCATTGAGTTTATAAAAAGAGAAATTCTAAGCTAACACCCCAAGCTTAGACTTTTTAATTTTTTTAAATTTTTTTAATTATTTTTTTACTTTTTTATATTAATAAATTATTATTTATATCATATATTTTTTTAAAGATTTTTTTAAAGATTTTTATATTTTTAAAAAATATTTTTGTTTATGAATGAATAGTATCAAAAAAAATTATAGATAAATAGTATATAAAAGATATAAAAAAGTTTAAAAATATTTAAAAATATTTTAAAAAATTCTCAAAAAATTATATAACTTAGATAATAATTAATTAATGTTAAAAAATAAAAAAAATTGAGATAAAAAAATACATAAATTAAAAAATCTGAATGCCAAAGTTATATACTGTAGCATAACAAACACCTTATAAAAATTCTAATTGGCAACAGTATCCAAAAAGTCAAAGTAATTATTATATCCTAATTATAACCCAATTTAATTTTCATTAATTAATTAGTTTATTAGACTGTTCCATTCATCATTCATCATTTTGATAACATAAATTGATTAATTGAGATGTAATGTGTACAACCACAATTTGGCTGTCTCTATATGATTTATACGTCATTCCTTGATAGGTAGGGTTGAATCTTGATTCTTTTATTCACATAAATCTCTTTTTAGTGTATCAACGTTACGCCAACGAAAATAATCTACCACACTAACTTGCATTGACACGACTCTATCTTGAAATTACAACTGTTATTTCTCTCGTTGACCTCAGCCCCATAGTTGTCAGACAATTCCCCGTATGAGTTTGCATTTGAGTCTCGTGATTCCGTCTCCATAATGGCATGGGGTCGTTGCTTGAGCGCCTACAGATGAAATGCCTTCGCTTGCTGCAGTGTCTCAAATTGTACCAAGTACCAATTCTAATTATATAGATATACTCGTCGATCACTTCTATGAAATATGAGAACTAATGTGCAGCGAGATATGCAAGTAGGGAGTCTTCGTTGCCTGGCCAAGACTTCCTAGCTATTTGAGAAGACAAGATTACCAGAAGTTAGTATGTATATTGATAAAAACTTTTGTTTGAAAAATAAGAGTAGTGATATTCATACACCACTCTTACACATCCTCTCACATATATTATTTTATTATTATCTATCACTTAATATCATCTAGCATCATCATTATTTTATAATATATGTGATTAAAAGTGAGGTGTAAGAAAAGTGTAAAAAAAATCATTTATGAATATCATTACTCGAAAAATAATATGATTTAACTTGACATATGTCCGATGCTCATTATGAAAAAGTAATAAATATCAAATGAGAGCATACTCTTGATCTTTCCAGTTGTGAGTATGTCCTTCTAGCGTTGAATATTAAGTGAGGGACTCTCTAGTGGCCAGAGCACTGCATTTAACAAAAAAAAAAAAAGTTAGCGGCATAAAAGACAAACTAACAATGTTATGTGCATATCATATTTTCTACACTTCTCTTACACCTGGATCAAGATCTAGTCCTTTTCTCTTTATCGTGACTGTCCAACATTTGGCTAGTTACAATCCTGTCATGCCAGAAGTGAAGAAAAAAAATTTGTGCCCCATATCTCTCTTTCATTTCGCAAATTTTCTGTCCGCCACTCTCAATTTCTTCCCTATTTCTCTCTTCCTTTTCCCATGAAGTATTTATTTGCTTGGTTGAAGGAACTCTTGCACAAACAAATCAAAGAACCATTAATAGATCTGATTTGTCCATTAAAATATTACTTCCTGTAAGTGAATGGAGAGGAATGTCGTTGCCTACAATGCTTGTAAGCGAAACTATTGGAGGAATTCTATAGGCAAATCAATTTGCCAAAGAAATAGTTTCAATAATTGCTAGAAAACTTGCTATCGAAGACCCAAAAATATGCTACTGTCGTTTGCTCTATAGCAACTCAGGTCAAGGTAACCTTTCACGAAAACCATTCCAATAAGGAATCAATTGGTTTCAAAAACTAAAATGTTGGTTTTTGGATAAATCCAAATATTAAAATAGACTCTGGTTTGATGAAATTCATGGTGGCTGGGACAACAGCGACCGACGACGGCGAATGAAGAAAGAAGAAAACAGAGAAAATAGAGTGGAGGGAGACGACGATTCTAAGAGAGAAATTTCAAAAATGAGAAATTTTTTATTTTATTTTAATGGTAATGATGATGTGGCTCGATCAAGAGAAAATGAGCAGATCCTGATCCCTTACACCTTGTTAAAATATTGTGGCTATTAGAATCCCTTGATTAAGGTTGTAATTATGATGATTAGAATCTCTTGATTAAGGGATAATTAATTCTGTAATTAGGAATCCTTTTGAAATTAGGAGTTGATTTCTTTTCGTTTTACATAAGGCACCTTGTGTATATATTAAGGGTGTTATTCCCTTGTAATGCAATTGAGAAATATAAAGCCATTTTAATTTCTTCTATGTTTTTCCTTTTCCACATGGTATCAAAGCCTTCACTACTGGGCAATTCCAATTTTTAAACGTTGGCCTTCATTGCCAACTTCTTTCTTTTCTAGAACCATAAGTTCTGGGTGGGTAGTCACCTGAGTCATACCTTCTGTACCCTCAGAAACGGCTGACCAACTCTTCGTTTGAACGCCGTCAACACTCACCACCACACGCGCCCCCACGCGCCATCACCAACTTGCTGCTTCGTCACCCACGCGACGGTGCTTAAGAGGGCGTGAGAGCTCCGTTGAGCCGTCGTTCAGGCCAGACGCTGTCGACTGCCTGTTTCCGGCTTACACATACTTGGCACTCTCTATCAAACCTCTTTTGCCTTCATTGCAACTTCAAACTAGTATTATTTGATATTGTTGGCCCTGTTTCCGTTTTCTGGTATATTCTGCTGCCTTCATTATCCTTATATTTTTGAAGAAAAATATATCTATATTTTTTTTTTGTTGAGATTGTTCATTACCCACAATGTTTGAAGTTGCAGACACTGCCTCTCATACCACCATGATTCATCCTGAAAGTGGGAAATCTCAAACTCCCGGAGAACTTCAGTTCATCCAGGCAGCATACCATCTGAATGAAAAAAATAATCTTAAGTGGTCTCAATTGGTCCAAACTTTCCTAAAGGGAAAAGGCAAACTCAGTCACCTTCTAGGAACAAGACCACAGGCGACCGATCCCTCATTTGCTGCATAAGATGAAGAAGATTCAATGATCATGGCTTGGTTATGGAATTCCATGGCACCAAATATCAGCGATACGTGTATGTTTTTACCCACTGCCAAGGATATTTGGGAGTCCGTTAAACAAACCTACTCCAAGGTTTAAGATGCTGCTCAAGTCTATGAATTGAAAGTCAAGGCCTCCTCCACTAAGCAGGGAAGCAAATATATCACTGAATATGCCAATCTCCTTAAAGGGTTATGGCAAGAATTGGACCATTACCGCTGCATCAAGATGAAGTATACTGAAAATGCAACCACACTCAAACGTGGTTGAGAAGGACTGGATATATGAGTATTTGGCTGGCCTCATGCTGAATATGATCCAGTCAGAGTTCAAATTCTGGGAAAGACAGAATTGCCTTCTCTGAATGCTGCAATTTCCATTATTCTAAGTGAAGAAAGTAGATGTACGGTGATGCTTGAACCTAAAATTACTGATACCTCTGCCCTGTTGACTAATCAGACAACCAGTCGAGGAACATCATCCTCTGATAGTGGGAAATAGGAACTATTCAAGGCATTTGGTGGAGACAATCACAATAATCTGTGGTGCACTTATTATAAGAAACCACGGCATATCAAGGAGAAGTGCTAGAAGTTACATGGTAAGCCTTTCACTTCGAGCAAAGAGTGGTGTTATAAGGGGGGACAACAACCGAATCAAGGAAGGACACATCTAGCCACCACCCAAGCGGAAGAAAACAAGGGTCACGGGCCCCCAAAACTTACTGCCGAAGATATTGAGAGGTTACAAAATCTCTTGGTATCTCTTAAACCTTCTCCATCCACAGGTACATGCTCTCTAGCACACTCAGGTAAATTCTCTTTTGGGTTAAATACTTCAAGTAATGGTTTTTTAAATTCTTGGATTATTAATTCCGGAGCTACCGACCATATGACCCATTCCTCTCATAAATTTGGTACTTATACCCTGTGTCCTAGCAATAAAAAAATAAGTACTGCCGATGGTTCCCTAATCACTGTGGCAGGTATTGGAGATATCCATATTAGCCCCTCATTTGTTCTTAGGGATGTTCTCCATATCCCTAAACTCTCCACTAATCTTGTGTCTATTCAGAAATTATCCATTGACTTGAATTGTAAAGTAACTTTTTTTCTTACTCACTGTGTATTTCAGGACCAGGGTTTGAAGAAGATGATTGGACGTGCTAAGGAGCAAGGCCGATTATACGACCTTGAGCCACTTGAAAATCTGGGTAGTAGCACGAATAAGTAACCACTTTCATTTCTTTCCAAGCATTTTCCTACCAATAAAGATAGAGTATGGCTTCACCACCTTCGACTTGGTCATCCCTCATTTGGCACCTTTAAAACTATTTTTCCTTCTTTATTTAAAAGGCTAGACATTAATATTTTTTATTGTGATATTTGTGAACTAGCCCACATAGACGTGTAAGTTTTCCAAATATCAATAAAAGAAGCTCTACTCATTTCTTTTTAATCCATAGTGACATATAGGGCCCATCTACCATTCCAAATATCTCGGAGGCTCGATAGTTTATTTTGTTTATTGATGACTGTACTAGAGTCACTTGGCTGTTTTTGTTAAAATCTAAATCTGACGTACGTGATGTTCTCCCTCATTTCCATACCATGATCCAAACTCAATTTGGGGTAAAGATCAAAAGGTTTAGATCGAATAATGCAAGAGATTACTTCAATCAAACATTGTCCCACTACTTTAACCAACAAGGGATTATTCACGAGTCTTCTTGTGTTCACACTCCATAACAGAATGGAGTGGCCAAACGAAAAAATGGTCATCTTCTTGCCACCACCCGAGCCTTTTTATTCCAAACCAATGTTCCTAAACGATATTAGGGGGAAGCAGTCCTTACAGCCACTCACCTCATAAATCGACTACCCTTTAGAGTTTTGGGATTCAAAAGTCCTATGGAAACACTTGCTCAGTTCTTCCCTGACATTAGTACCACAAATCACCTTGTCCCTCAGATATTTGGATGTGTGTCATTTGTTCACATTCACAGTCCACATAGAGGCAAACTTGACCTATGAGCCATATGATGTATTTTTATGGGGTATTTTTCCACTTAAAAGGGATACAAGTACTATCATCCGCTTACCAACCAATTCTTTATCTCTGCCGATGAGACTTTTGATGAGCATGAGCCATACTTTACCCAACCTTATCTTCAAGGGGAGACCATATTATTGGAAGATAAGGATAAATACCTTTTTTTTCTAGACCTACCTTCATCTTAGTCATCATCATCTATGCCCATATCCTCATAACCCACAGGTGATGCTATACACCCACGATTCTATCAGGTGTACTCAAGGAGGGCATATCCTGTTTTTGAATCAGAGCAGGTCCTATCATCAACCACTGACTCTGGAAATGAGGTAACAACTCCTGACTCTTCATTTACAGCTGAACCTATATTTAATATTGATTTGTCTATTGTTGTTCGGAAAGGAACTCGAGAATGTACTAAACATCATTTATATCCTCTTTCACACTTTTTGTCCCTTGAAAATTGTTCACCATCTCATAGGAGGTTCCGTAAGTCTAAACACTATATCCATTCCCACTACATTACCTAAGGCCTTATCCTGCAAACATTGGAAAAATGACATGGCTGTTGAAATGGAAGCTTTGAACAAAAATCAAACTTGGGAAGTGATGGACTTACTTAGAGGAAAAAAAACAAGTGGGATGCAAATGGGTTTATACTGTCAAGTATAAGGCAGATAGCACGCTTGAGAAGTATAAAGCCAGATTAGTTGCCAAGGGATACACTCAGACATATGGGATAGACTATCAAGAAACTTTTACTCTTGTTGCTAAGAAGAACACAGTCAGAATCTTATTGTCCCTAATAGCCAATTATGATTGGCAATTGCAGAATATGATGTAAAAAATGCTTTCTTACATGGGAAACTTTAGGAGGAAATATATATGAAAATTCCACCTAGCTTCAGTGAGAATCTAGGCACCAACAAAGTATGCAAGCTCAAGAAAGCATTGTATGGACTGAAACAGACTCCTAAAGCTTGGTTTAGGAAACTCACCAAAGTTATGATAAATATGAGATATAAACAGAATCAAGGTGATCAAACTCTCTTCATCAAACACTCAGAATCAGGGGGAGTCACGGTTCTCTTGGTATATGTTGACGATATGATTGTGACAGGAAATGATGAGATGGAAAAACAAACCCTGAAACACAAGTTATCAAATGAGTTTGAAATTAAAGAACTAGGGAGACTGAAATACTTCCTAGGAATTGAAGTTGCACACTCCAAATAGAGAATCTTTATTTCCCAACAAAAGTATATTGCTGACTTCTTAAAAGAAGCAGGAAAATTAGCCTACAAACCAGTTAGTACACCAATAGATCCTAATCACAAACTCGAAGAAGCAGAAGGGGGTGTAGTTGTTGACAAGGAAATGTATCAACGATTAGTTTGAAGACTCATTTACTTGTCTCACACTAGGCCTGATATTGCATAATCCGAAAGAGATTCATTTGCAGGCTGCTTATAGGATACTACACTACCTTAAAGGAACTCCAAGGAAAGGAATTATGTTTAAAAGGAGTGATGGGCTCTTGCTTGAAGCATATACAGATGCTGACTATGCTGGGTCAGTAGTTGAAAGGAGGTCTACCACTGGGTATTGTACTTTTCTTGGTGGAAACCTAATCATATGGAGGAGCAAGAAACAAAATGTTGTAGCTAGGTCCAATGCAGAATCAGAATTTCGAGCAATGGCATAAGGAGTCTAAGTTACTGTGGTTGAAGATTATTTTGGAAGATTTAAAGATTAAGTGGGATGGCCCTATGAGACTCTACAGTGACAATAAATCCGCAAT
>JASKGM010000009.1:0-21771 GCA_034509205.1 Ceratonia siliqua
GCAGTTTCGGCCACCCCCCAACACTCCTCTGGCTGGACGGAACCAGCGTGATGGTGGAGCCCGAGAGTTTCAGCAGCAACCGGCGTTGGAGGGGAGTCTACGGCCACTGGTGGTGGTTGGGCAGGTGTGGACGGCGGTGAGGGGAATTCACGGTGGGTTGAAGCTAGACGGCCAAAGGCTTCCTCTTGACTCCTTCGGCGGCGCAACAAAGGGGAGGGAGTTTGAGATTGCAGAGAGAACGGTGCAACAGGGGGAGAAGGGGATTTTTGGTTACAGAGAGGGGGAAAGGCTGTGCAGTTATAAGGAAGGGAGGGAGGGAGCAAATTCCAGTTTATGGTTATAGGGGGGAAAGCCGTATGGAAAAAGGGAACTTCAGAAATTTTTATTTTATTTTATTTATTGGGTATTACAATTTTTTATTGACACAATATCATATAATATATTTATCACTTTTTTTCATTGGTACAATATCATTTATCCCACTTATTTTATTATATTAAGAATTAATTAGCTTCTAAGTTACCAAAGTGTATGACTGTGGAATAACACATATATAGTTATCATGCAAGTTGAAAGTTTTTTTTTCTTAATTGTATTTTTTGTTTCTTTAGTATTTTAAAGTTACAGTTTTGGCCTTTCTATTTTCATCTTAAATAATATAGTTTTTTTAATTTTATTAAAATTATAATTTTGGTTCCTCATAATGAAATTAGGTAATTAAAATTATCTTTGTTATAACTTTGATGAAATTAAGAGAATTATATTATTGATGATAACATTAAAAAAATTATAATTATAATTTTGATAAATTAGAGGACTAATAATGCACTTAAGCCAATCTTTTTTAAACTTTCATCTATTCATGTGTTCAATCATTGTTTTTTGGGTATGTCCTTCTCTCATCTTTTATTGGTAAAGGTTTTTTTTTTATCTATCAATTTTTTACTCTCAATTACTTAGGGTTATTTGATGCCTTAAAAAAATAATTTTTATAAAGGTGCTTCAATTATATAATTTTGTATTAAAAATAAAAATTATTTTATATTTAGATATGATAATTGAGAAGTGTTTATATATATTTTTTTCAGTAATTTTATTAATTTTTATTTAAAATCATAATTTTTAATTTAAAAAAATAAAAAACATCATTTTATACTTTTTTTGTTACTTTTATTTTTTTTATAAGCTCATCCAAATAATTTTTTTATTCAATAAGCAATTTTTTTTAAAAAAATATTTTCCTATAAAAAAAAGCTTGGATTGGAGCATGGAGTTGGAATTCATTAGCATAATAGGACAAGAAATTGAAAATTAAATTTATAAGATACTTTCTTATACTCTCATCTTTTATTTATCAATTGAATATTTGAAAATTTTTAAATTGGATCAAAATTCTTGTAGTGTTGAAGTTAAATTATGTTTATTAAAATATTTAATTAAAAGCAAAGCTCCGTTGTCTAAAAAAATTTAGAATAAAAGTTCAATTGCACATGTTTCTAATGCTTCTAATGCCCAATAATTTTCATTGTCCAAGTTAAGAAGAAGGACAATGAAAATTATTGGGTTTTAGATTTTTTTATTGTTGTTACTATTATCTTATGAAAAAAGTCATCCACTAAATAAAAATATTGAATTTGTGACTACAGGCATATTGACATAGGTTATGTTTCTTTCTGTTAATTGTGCAAGCCGAATCGAGTAAATTAAGACACGAAGTAAGAAGTAAGAAGTAAGAAGTAAGGTATATAATTAGGGTATTACTACCTACCGCACACACAGGTAGGGTAATTTTAAAATTTTTTATATATTTTTTAATTTTTTAAAATATATTTTTTAATTTTTTAAAATTAATTAATTAAGTTTTATATCATAAATTTTTTTTAAAATTTTTGAATATGTTTTTATATTTTTTACAAAATTTTTTAAGTTATAAATAAATAATAAAAAAATTATGGATAAATAATAAAAAAATGTAAGAAAATTTAAGAAAAAATCAAAAAATTTTTAAAAAAATATATAAGATAAAAAATATTTATTTATTTTTTAAAAAATAAAAAACTTTTGAAAAAAAAAACATAAAAAAAAGGGCGGTCCGTCCCATATAATTGTTACAATTGGTAAAGTCAACGTCCAATCACCATTAGCTCAACGCGCAGAAGTAAGAAGAAGGTATATAATTGTTACAAATGGTATGGTAAAGTCAACGTCCAATCAACATTAGCTCAACTCGCATTTAGTACGAGTTCACTTCAATGTTAAGATTTAAACTTTTATTTTTCATTGAAATAATATTTATTAACAAAAAAAAATTGGTAAAGTCAAGAAATCACTACAACCAATGGTGGAGAGTGTGAGGGTAAATTTTCATCACTCCTTTGATTAATTGTATTCTATTAATTTCTTTTAAAATTTAAAAAGTACTTGATGTACTTTTATGATAACTTGTGTTTAATTTTTTTTATATTATATTTTTATTTATTTTATTTAATTTTTGTTTTAAAATAAATAAAGTAAATAAAATAAAAATTTTTACTTCGAGTTGTAATATTCATAGTTTAATATTTAATAAGTTAAGGAGAATGACAATGAAAAGTTTCTTTAAAAAAATAGAATTAGCGATCTTTTTAAAACATTAGTGAAAATTATAAAACATATTTTATATCAAATGGTACATTTACTTATGAAATTATCTTTAATTTTGTCTGTAATAACTACAATAGTTAAAAAGATATTTTCCTGCAATAAATTTTTTTAATAATGAAATGCGCAATCATATAAGAAATAAATAATTGAATATTTGAATGATTATTTGGTTACAAAGAAAGATATTTTTAATAGTGTTAAAAATAAAAAAAAACATATAATATTTTTAAAATATAATAACATGTAGAAAATAATTGTAATTTTTAACAGTTGAGATACCTTAAATTTTTTGACTATAGAATTATATATTGTAGATGAGAGACATTGAGTGTAATTAAAAATTTAGTAAGAATAAAAATTATTTTTTTAATCTCTCATTTTTGACCTAATAAATTGCTTCTCACTTTTAATAAAAATATTTATAATTTATTTTTTATCCTACTAACTAAAATTTTTAAATCCACCACTTACTACAAAGTAAGAGTGTGGATGGCAAGACCCTTTTCATGTGTTCTTAATATATCTCTAATCCAAATTCATAACCTTAAACCAATAGTCTTAAACTCGCAGCCCCAAACTAGTAATTCTAAAGGGGAACGTCCCCCATTGTTTTTATTTTTTTTATGTTGTTTTTTTATTATTTTATTATTTAAAATTAATTAATTATTTTTTATATCATATATTTTTTTAAATATTTTGAAATATTTTAAAATATTTTATATTCTTGAGACTATTCATGCATAATTTTTTACTGTTTATTTGTAAGTTACAAAATTTTAAAAAATTCTAAAAAACATCACAACAAACTCTAAAAAAAATACTTGATATAAAAAATACTTAATTAATTTTAAAAAATAAAAAAGAATTTACCAAAACCTGCGGTAGGAGATTAACTCTCAATTCTATAACTTTAAACTAATAGTCTTAAACTCGCAGCCCCAAACTAGTAATTCTAAAACCATAAACCCAAACTTGTAAACTCAAATTTATAACCCCAACTTGATAATCCTAAACATGTAACCCTAAC
Organism: Ceratonia siliqua; assembly: GCA_034509205.1. Taxonomy (NCBI): domain Eukaryota; kingdom Viridiplantae; phylum Streptophyta; class Magnoliopsida; order Fabales; family Fabaceae; genus Ceratonia; species Ceratonia siliqua. The sequence continues at coordinate 3,671 of JASKGM010000009.1, forward strand.
TTATAACCCTAAATATGTAACCTTAATCTGATAACTCTAAGTATGTAACTCTAAATTGATAGTTTTAAATTTGTAACCCAAAAACTTGCCCTAAGCTTTAAAAGGTTTAAAAAATTAAGATTTAGAGGTTATGGTTTAGGTTTAGAGGCAAGTATTTTGTTTGCTTTTCAAAGAAGGAAACATTATTTTCCTGCCTAGGAACATATTTCTCTTCACCAAAATGGGTCCCCTATGAACATATTTCTGTTCACCAAATGGGTCAAACTACCGACTCAGTTGAACAACTGCATGCATCCATGATCCATGTTTTCTAATTGGTGCATTCTAGGTCTGTTTCTTTTAAAAAATATTATTTATATTTAAGCCCAGAAATTCTTTTAATTTATATTACTGTCCAACCTAATTTCAGAATCAAAGAGAACATTATCTCTTTCAGTCTTTCTTCGTGGACATAGCAGAAACTTTGTTATTTAGAAAAAACAAAATCTAATTTTTATCTGCTACACTAGCCCTCAAATACATAATTTCTCCAGTGGAAGCATTGATTAATAGAAATAGATTTTTTTTTCTCTACCAATATTGTGCTAGTACAAAAAGTTAAATTTTCTCCTCCAATTTTTTTCTTTTTCCTTAGATCATCAAATGAGTTAGGGCCTGTTTGTTCCTTAGATCCTCAAATTTTGTTATTTAAAAAAAACAAAATCTAATGCGTTTTCTCCTTCTCTTAGAAGAAGAATGATTTTTTTTTAAGGAGAAGTTGTTTTATGTTTGGATGTAATAATTTAAAAGAACTTTTGAAGTAGAGTGAACAATTTTAGAAATGAAGGTTTATCTCTCTTCTTATTTTTCTCCTTATCAGGAAAAGTTAAAAATTTTAACTTCTCCGTATAGGAGGTTTTCTCCATTTTCATTAACTTATCCATTTTCTATAAGCCCAAACAAAAATATATATTTTTATCAGAATGCATTATTTTTTTAAAAAAAAATAACTTATTCTCAGAATAAGCCCAAAAAAACAGGGTTTTAAGAATTTTATATGTTCCTAATTTGATTGAGGCTGAAAAATCGCATTGAAATCAGACCAAAAAGCTCAAAATCAGCCTACCATGGATGCTCGCCAAAGACGAAGAATGTGCTTCAGCCTGGCCTGAACTAGATCAACTTATATTGCGGTATCTTATGTCATTGTATCTTATATCTTTATATAAAAGAGTCAAAGTAATATAAGATATCAGTATATAAAACAGTTTCTAAATACACATATAAAACTGTCCCTTCATTGTCACATAATTTTAATAAATACAACCATCAATAAAAAGAATTTCATCACTATCTCACTCAGGTGGCCTCATCCATCACAGACTAATGTTTGTTATAACTTTGAATTTGCTTATTTTCTCAACTCCCAATTCCAATGATGAAATTTCCTAAGTTATGCAAGCTAAAGGCATAGTAACACTGCATAAAGACAATTAATGATCCACTTTGCCTGTATCATTGGATTACCAATAACAACAACATAGTTTTCTTTTGAATAGATACCCAAACCCTATATAAAAGCGTAGATAAATATGGTGTTTGGTACTAGAAATTTTTTTTATTTTCTTAAAAAATAGAATGAGAATGAAACATTTTCTTATTTGGTAGAAGGAATGAAAAATTATTCCAAAAAAAAAACTAACTTTTATAATAATAAAACCATTTTATATTTAATAAAACTTCTATTAAAATTGTTTAATATAAAAATAAAAAATTATTATAAAATATTTATAATGATAAAAGTATTTATAATATTAAAATTATCAAAATATATATGTTATTTTATATATATTTTTTAATTCAATTAAAAGATATTTATGACAAATTTACTTATATTCTTAAAAAAAATATTACCTAAATCAAAAATAGAAATAAAATTTTTTTAAGAAAACATCGTAATATTTTCAAAAAAATTTAGGGCATACCAAATACATTTTATCAACATTATTGAAATTTCAAACAAAAAATGTAAGGGTGTGTTTGAAACGGTTTTTGTTTTATTATTTTTTAAAATAATTTTTAAAAATAATTTTAAAAAATAATTTTATAAAACAAAAAAATATAAAATTTATTTGGATAAAAATATTTTTTATCAGTTATTTTTTGTGTTGTTAGAAAACAAATGACAAAAATAAGGTGAAACATAAATTTTTTTTTTATTTTCTAGTTACTGGTTTTATAAATAATTTTTAAAAATAACTGATAAAAATAATTACCTAAATAAATTTTTTTATTCTTATAAAATAAAAAAATAAAAAATAATTTTTAAAAACAAAACCAAATTAACATTTTTTTTTAAAAAAAATTCTATCCTACATCTCCTCTCTTACTTCCTTCCCATGCACCCCATTTTTTATAATGTCGATTTTGTATGTTTTATGTTTTTATCTCAATTTTTTTTTATTTTTTAATATTAATTAAGTATTTGTTATGTCATATATTTTTAAAAAAAATTTTAAAAAAAAATTTTTAAATTATTTTTTAATTTTTTACTTATATATAAATAGTATCAAAAAAAATTATAGATGAATAATACACATAAATATAAAAAAAATTTTAAACAAATTTTAAAAAATAAAAAAATTAATAAAAAAAATATAAAATATAACAAACAACTATGGCCTGTTCGGATCTTCTTTAAAAATAATGACTTTTAGAGAAGGAGAAGTTGATTCTGAAAAAATAATGTATTTTTTCAGAAGGAGATACTATTTTACCTTCAAATGTATTAATAAAAAAAAATTTTATTTCTCCTTCTGTCAATTTCCTTAACTGAAGAAGTTAAAAAATTTACCTTCTCCTTAAAGTTAAAAAACTCTTTTATTTTAACTTCTCCTTAACAAAAAAAGAAATACGAACGTTTTTTAAAATAACTTTTTTTTCTTTTAAAAAGGTCTTCTCCCCCCAAAATTAAGGTGATGCGGACAGGGCCTATGTTCTTAAGCTACAACGAGGTTATAGCATGGTGTCCCTTGTTAAAATAGAACTTTCCTGTACCAAACGAAACGCCACCAAAGGTTCATTACTCATAGAACTTCCAAGATTCATTTCTACTTGCGAAATATCACCCGTCACAATCCTCCTTTAACAACTACGTCCACGGTGCTGGCTAGCTCCCCTCTCTTAGGTAGCCATTTCCCGGCCGTTCCTTTTCAGCCCGTCACTGCTGCCGGAGACCGAATGGCTCCGCTAGCTTGATACAAGAACTCACTCCTAAAAGTTTATGCCTCCACAAGGGTTCATTACTCCCAAAGTGATCATTACTTCATCCAAAATGTCACCTGCAACACGTGAGCAGTAGCTGCAGCCAAGGCCAGACATTGCCTACACAAACCAAACCATAGAGTGATATCTCAGACGGCAATATTATAATTTAAATTAGTGAAAGGAAAGTGATGGAGGAATCGCGTTTGATTGTGAAGCCCAAATTGGCATACACCAGCGATGACGCAGACAGGTCTAATAGGATTTGTTGAAGAGGACGAACACCTTGGGTAGAATTTGAGTTTCTCAGAAAAGACAGTTGCTTTGAACGATTCCCAGTACGCCAATCGAAGAGAATGTTTCCACAACATCGATATTCTCCAGAATTCTACTGAGCAAACAAAATGGAAAGTATCCCTCAACTCCTTCATCTCCAAACCCAACCTCATTGTTCGAATTCGACGCCAAAAGAGCCGAAGCTGCGGAATCGTCTGCAATTAAATAGGGTTCACCTTAACCCAAATGAATAAATGCCTGCGATCTGGTTGAATTGGGTCAAGCTTTTCCATTTAGGCTTCATTGACGGGAAGGGGCCTTGCAATTCCTGGGACTACGAGAGACTAAGGCGGGGGTCGGTGGAAACTGGAAAATGACTCTCCGACTTTAAAAGTGGGGAGTCATTTCCCGGTCACTATGACGCCATCAAGGATCAATAGTGGATAAGGATTGGATATTCAGATTTAATAGATGGATAGAGTATCTGATATTTATTCAAAATATTTGTATATTATATACAATAATTAAAATATACTGTATTATATAGTATTACATAATATATTTATTATTTAATTTGTTAAATTAATATTTTTCATATATTATTTAGATAAATAATATTTTATGAGATTGCTACGTTATATCATCTTATCCATGCAACTCCCTTATAATATTTTTTTATTTGTATCTTTCATCATTATTTTTTTGTTTTTTGTTTTTTTTATTTTTTTATTTAACTATTTTATATCTATCAAAATTTTCAAAATTTATTAAAATATTTTTTATTTTTTGAAATTTATTAATTTTTAACAATATTTTTAAAACAATAACATTAAGATTTTTTATTATTAAAAAAACTAGAAAACTTCAAAAAAATCTAAACAATTTTTAAAAAATTACAATATGTAAAAAATACCAAATAATACAAAGTAAAAAAAATACAAAAAAATGATGGTGAAATGTAAAAATAAAAAATTATTATAGAAAAGTTACATGAGAAGGATAATAATAAGGCCTTCTATAAAATATTAAAAGTTAAAATTATCTATACTTGGTTTATATTTATTATATATAATTTATTTAAAAAAAGTAGTAGATATTTATTTAGCAACTCTCTGCTATCTTTATCTAGCAATTTAAAATATATCATATCTTATATACATAAAAAATAATTTTATTTATATTATTATATATGGCCAAGAGTTAATCTCTTTAAAATCTATTTTATATAATTTTTATCTAAAAAAATGGTTAGTAGTTATTTAGTAATTTCTCACTAACTCTTTTTATTAATTTAAAAAATATTTGTATATTTTATAAACATAGAATATGAATAATTATATATTAATTACAATTAATATTATTAATGTATTTAAAAAATAAATAAATCAAAAGTGTAAATTATACGAATAAGGGATTGGGTATTTCGGTACTGTAATTTTGAATTCCAATACAAATATGAAAAAACTAATGAGTCAATGTATTTCCTTCGCTCAAAAAAACCCAAAGAACACAATTCTTATGAAAATGGTGTGATAATTAATTGTTAATTTAATTGTGTAAATTAAAAAGTGATAGTTTGATTCAGTAAAGTTAAAAATTAAAGATTTAAACGAACTTAATTAAATTGGTTTGGTTAATTTGGTTAATTAATCAAGTTAATATTTTAAAATTTTAAAAGCGTCAAATATCTGTATTATGATACTAAATTGTGAAGAAAGACCGTCCATATAACATGTTTCAGAAAAAAATATATAAGGAAAAATAGTTAAAATAATATTGTATGAAAACTTTACTTTTTTTTTCTCTCTAATGCTTTAAAATAATATAAAAAAAAACTTTAAGACATCGTTATAGTATGTGATTCTTATGCTATCACCAAAAAATAATTTATAATAAATTGACATTAGATGATAATAAAGAAATCATAAGCAGAGACAAATGTTTCAAAAAGGCTTAAAACGAGAGTAACATTAACTCATTACCTAATTTAATTTGTTTAAAAGAGTTAATGAGAGTTAAATTAAATGATGTAGTAAATATGCAATATTAAATTGTTAATGTCTTAATGATGTAAATCATTAATGCTGAGGAATAAATGATTAATGATATAATTATGTAAATAAAATAAATATATAAAAATTTAAAATGAAGTATTAAAATAATATGTATATATTAAAAAATATATATAATTTTATATATACATTTTTAATATATACGATTCAGCTTGATTAAATTAAAAAAACTCAAACCATTCTTCTATATACAATTATCAATTTTTAACTGAACCAACATGTTAAGCCTTGATTTACTTAAAATAATCATTAGTTCAAATTAATTTGGATGGTTTGGCTGCTCGATTGTTCACCCCTAGATGGGGTGATGGGAAGGGTGAACAACGAAAGTCTTTTCCTCTGTCTGGTTGTAATCCCTTATTGTAAGACATTTACAAAAATGATATAGTCGCTAATAATATGAGTCATATTAATTAATAAATTGTGGTCTATTTATTTTAAAATTCTTATAATAAAATTATTTTATTTTATTTATATATAATTATAATTAAATCTTATTTATATATAAATAAAATAAATATACATTATAATTATTTAAAAATAAATAAATAATAATAATATTAATATAATCGATCATATTATATTATTAATATGATCAAATCTAAATTTTCTTATTCTTGCCCTTCTCTCATCGCAGTCCTTGCTCTTGATTCTTATAGTGAGGGAGAAATTTTCTTCATTTTCATTTTTCACAACACTAAGGAATTTTTTGAAAATTGATGGGAACTTTAAATAGAAGAAAAAATAAAATAAAATGTATAAAATTAGAAAAAAATTAATGAAATTAAATTATTCTCTCAAAAAATAATTTTATATTTTATATTAAAACTAATAGATAATATTTTTAATAATAAAACAAGATATTATTAAAATAAAAATATAAAATTAATAATATACATCAATAATATTTTAATAATTTTATATATAACAGAAGGGATAGCAGGTATAATCCCTGCAATAATCCGCTTATAGGAAAATTTGACATCCCTACTAAGATAATTGAGTTTTATAATCCAATTATATATGCTACAATCATTAGAAAGAAGTTTAACGATACCGTATGTAAGCAACCATAACACTTATTATATATTTATATAGAGCATTTTAAACATATTTTTTAAATTTAGAATAAGAAATTATATATAATCTATTTTATCCTATTATTTTTTATTTATTTTAAATTATATAATAAGATTTTTTAGTTAATAATAAGCAATTATTTTTTGTATGGGTATTTTACTATTTGACGTAAAATAATTCAAAATTGTAGCTAATTTCATCGCTTGGATACAATAATTCCGAAACCGAAATAATTCGACCCTCGCTTGACTAATATACCTTTCGATTCCGTCTTTCCAAGTCTTCCTTCTCTTTTCCCTTCTTTTATTTATTTCTGTTATAGTTCGTTCGCGGTGAAATTCGCACGTGCCTATAGTTGGGGACGGTGTCACCGACCTTCTCTCTTTCTCCACGGCAAAAGAATCGTCGATCGTCGTCGTCGTCGTCGTTAGTTTGGGGTCCTTTTCGATTTTACATCGCAATTTCGAACTCCTGTCGGGACTGTACCCGATTGTTCACCGTTTCTGGTTCGTTGTAATTTATCAATTTTTTTAGGGTTTCCATGTTCCTTAACTGCTATTGTTTGATTTATTTAGTATCTACGTAGCGCCACTTACGTAGTTATAGTTAATTGAATTTATATAATATAAATTCAACCGTTCAATTACCAATACGAGCAGCGGGGGATCTGCTTAGCGGACTTTTATCCACGCTTTTTGTTTTAATAGAATTCAGTGAAATTCATAATGGGTTCTTGCATTCAATACCTTTTGTCATTCCCCTCTAGATTTTGTAACTTCTTATAAACTAAGTTTCTTCCCAGTACTTTATATTCATGCCACTAATGGAATTACTGACATTTGATTTGGTGGCTCTTTTTTTTTTTTTTTCCAAAAGGATTCCTAGATTGTTCAGTGAATAATGTCAAGTAACTGTATTTAGTTTTTGTCAAAGTTCACATAGGATACCTGCTTGTTTGGTTTGTACTCTGATAAGAGGGGTTTGGTGCAGCTGAACTACTAGCTGATTGTGGAATCCTGGAATATTTTGAGTTATGCGATATTTGGTTTGTAAAGCAAGTTTGAAGAATAAAGATGAAACTACAGGCACACCTTCCAGGACAGATTTCAGGACAGGTATCTAATCAAGCAGGGTCCCAGTTGCCTGGATTGACTCAGCCGAATGGAAATGCCCTTCCTCCTCAGATGCCAAATTTAGTTGGTGTTCCACGTTCAACCATTAATATGGACCCTGAATTTCTTAGAGCGCGCTCGTTTATGCAAGGGAAGATGTAAGGCAATTTGTTTCTTGTCTTAATGTTTTGATATTTTTTGTATTGTTTATATAAATTCAATCAGGATGTGAGTTGACAGCATTTCTCTTTTACCTTCCAGCTTGGATATATTATTGCAGCGGCAACAACAGCCAGTTACAGAAGGGCATAGAAGGAGGTTCGAGAATCTTGCTAAACGCCTAGATGAGGGCATGTTAAAAGCTGCAATTTCTAAGGTTTCTTTCTTTGCCTCTGGTTATTTTTCTATACTCTTTATAAGAGATCTAAATATGCTAAGGTTTCTCCTACTTATTTGGAGGATATCTTATCCCTCCCACTTGGTTGTGCTTTTCCCCTTTTTTCTCTTAATAATTTTGTTTCTTATATCTTCCTTTTCCGTAATTTTTTAAATAGTTATTACATTTAGCTTTAATGATGTTTGGACTTATCTTTTCAGGAGGACTACATGAACTTGGATACATTGGAGAGCCGTTTGTTTAATTGCATCAGACGATCATCTATGAATAATCATAACCAACAATATCCACAGCTTGTCGGTTCTTCTCCAGTTGGTACAATGATACCAACACCTGGTATGTCGCATGTTGTGAATTCAAGCTCTTCTGTAGATGCCTCAGTGATTGCTGCCAGTGGATGTAATAGCATAGCTTCCACATCTGTCAATAGTGGAAGCATGTTTCTAACCGGTGGCTTGCATGGCAATTCCTTAAATAGATCTGATGGTAATACTAGGAGTTATAATTCTTCTCCCAATCCTTTCACTTTACTCTATTTTTCTATCATTATAGAGTCTATTTATTACAGGTTTGTCTAATGGCTATCAGCAGTCTTCTACCGGTTTTTCCATTGGTTCTGGGGGGAACATGTCATCAATGAGCGTGCAAAGAATTGCAAGCCAGATGATTCCCACTCCTGGATTTAGTGGCGCCAATAATCATTCATACATGAATGTAGAATCTTCTATTAATGGCAGTGTCTTTTCTAGTGTTGAATCTACAATGTTATCACAGCCGCAGCAGCAGAAGCAGCATGTTGGTGGCCACAACAGTCATATATTGCAAAACATTGGCAGCCAAATGGGTAGTGGAATGAGATCTGGTTTGCAACAGAAATCTTTTGCATACTCGAATGGTGCCTTAAGTAGTGGGTTAGGCTTAATCGGAAACAATATGCAGCTTGCAAATGAACCTGGCACTTCTGATGGATATGCAACAACTTATGCTGATTCTCCTAAACACTTACAGCAGCACTTTGATCAAAATCAGCAACCACCAGTGCAGGGTAATCTTTCTTACTCTTCTTTTAGTTTACATGGGATTAAACCCAAGACATTTGCCCCAACCCCACCCCTCCATTTAGTGGTATAATCTCTTTGGCTGTATTTTTGTTTGTTGGTGGGTGCGTGTGTCTGTGTATCTGTGTGCATGCCCCTTTCCCCTTGGACTTTCAAGCATATTTTTCACTATAGAGAATGGAATCTTACAGAAATGGTAACAATTCTATTACCAGGTGATGGATATGGACTGAGTAATGTTGACTCATTTGCTTCTGGAAACTTTTATGCATCTGCAACATCCTCTGGATCTATGATGAACACTCAGAACTTGAATTCAGTAAAATTGCCTGCAATACCTAAAACCAGCTCTCTGATAGGCAGTCAGTCAAATTTGCATGGTATGCAGCAGGTTCCTCATCTAAAGTCTCAAGCAATTAATCAGTTGGAAAAGTTGAATTTTCAGTCTTCCTTGACTTCAAGAGATGGCCTTCTGCATCCTCAACAGCAATATCAGCAACGGCCCCAACAATTTCAACAGCCAGAGCAGTATGCTCAACAGCAATTTCAACTTAAGCTGCAAAGTCAGCAGCCTCAGCATTTGGTCAACAGTGATGCTTTCAGTCAGTCTCAGCTCTCTTCCAATCTAGAAAGCCAAGTGAGGACTGAGCCTGGAGTCCAACACCATAAAGAAGTGCTCAATTCTCAGGTTTCTGAACAATTCCATATTTCTGAGATGCAAAACCAGTTCCAGCAGAACTCTTCTGAAGATTGCTCTAGGGGTGCTCAACATCTTTCATTTCCAACTGGTCAGAATGATTTATCCTCATCAGCTGCTCAAAATTCGCAACAAATGTTGCAGCCACATCAGTTGGTTTCAGAGTCTGAAAACAATTTTAGCTGTCTGTCAGTCGGGGCACAATCTAAATCAGTACTTTTAAATCAATGGAATTCTCAATCACAGGATGGTAACCACTTATCTGGGAATATGTCACATGAGCAGCATCTCCACATGGATTTCCATCAGAGAATATCAAGGCAAGATGAAGCTCAATGCAATAATTTATCTTCAGATGGATCTATTGTTGGTCAAGCTGTCGCTTCTAGAGGCTCAGCTGAGCCGCTAGACTCAGGTGGTGCTATAAAGAAAGCGCAAAGGAACCAACAGAGATGGCTTTTATTTCTGCTTCATGCTCGACGGTGTTCTGCCCCTGAAGGACGATGCCAAGAGCGTTATTGTTATATTGCCCAGAAGTTATGTAGACACATAGATGGATGCAATTTGCCTCATTGTCCTTATCCCCGTTGTCATCATACCAGGCAATTGCTTCTTCATTTCAGAAACTGCAAGGATCCATGTTGCCCTGTTTGTGTTTTTGTTAGAAATTATCTACGCTCATTACATCTTAAGCCTCAGATTCTGCCTGATCCTGATTCAGGTATGCCAATTGCAGTAAACGGATCCTGCAAATCCTACAATGCTGTAGATTCATCACCTAGATTGATCTCAAAGCCTCAACCTGTAACTGAAACTTCAGAAGACCTACAGCCATCTCTAAAACGTATGAAGATTGAGCAGTGTATCCAGTCCCTCAATCCTGAGAATGATGTTTCTTCTATATCAGTTTCTGCGAACTGTGAATCTCACGTTTCCAAGGATGAGCAGTGCCAAGACTATCCCCATGGTGAGACATCTACATCAATTAAATCTGAGCTTACAGAAGTTAAGGCAGAAGTTCCTGTGCATTCCTTGCACAAAAATCTTAGTGAAGTGAAAATAAATAATAGGGATGATAGAAGGCCTGGTGGTGAACCTGTCACATATGATGAACCTGCTAATTTAGCTTTGCCAGAAAAGATTAAAACAGAGAAAGAAACTGGACATGATAAGCCAGAACATGTGACCCAGCCATCCGAAAATGCGGCTGGAACCAAGTCTGGTAAACCGAAAATAAAGGGGGTCTCTTTGACTGAACTATTTACACCAGAGCAAGTCAGGGAACATATCACTGGCCTCAGGCAATGGGTTGGCCAAGTAAGTCTTTATATAATCTTGCACTTATACTTTTAAAGGGAAAACTTTGAATCCATTAGTTTGATAATTGAAAACATCTTTACTGCAAATCATATCCATTGCAGTCTAAAACATTGGAACTTTATTCAATTTGTATCTCTCTTCATAATAGTTTGCATATCTGTAGTTGATAAGTTTAGAGTACAGTGTTTTCCCTTTGATTATATCATAACTGGAATTGGAATGGTGTTTAGTGACGAGAAATGGTCATCTTGTGTCCTTTATGGTGATGCCATATCTGAATAAGGGAATGACATTTTGGTCACCATTGGAATTTGATTTATAGTTTCTTTGTTTCTATCAGTATTGTAGTGACCCTTTTTTGTTATTTGAAATATGGTTTTGAATGTGCAAGTTTGTGTTAATAAATGTGCTGTTCATCAATTAACTTTTGGGTTTCATTTTACATCCATTACTTCAAGAACACCAGTAGAAGGTGATGTCACTAGTTCAAAGAAAATTTGGAATTGCAGTTAAGTCTGACTGAACACTAAAAATAAGATAGAAACAAAAAACAGGAACAATGTACTGTTAATTTTCTGTAATTAATATGATTTTGGCATTGAAGTATCAGACATCTTTGAACCATGCTTATTATGCATGTGGAGAACATGGGTTCCTGATTACCATCGTCACATACTCTTGAATACCTAGCCTGTCTGTCTCATAAATAGTCATGTTCGTGATACACTGAACTGATTTTTTTTCCTTTTTGGATAAGAACACTTATTAGAAAGAGAGATACACCAGTGGAGAATAAGACACCCTCCTAGAGAAAGAAAACAAGCTTGAAAAGGAAATAATTTGATTTGTTGATTGTCTATTATTTGTGTCATTTGAATCATTTCTCCACCCCAAATTGAAAAATTTGTGTACATACAATTTCTCATACTTCTTCTGGATAATAAACTTATTGCAATCATTCATATATACTGTTTTCTTCTGCTTCTCCTTGTATTTTGTTTGAGGTGCATAATTTGAATACAACATGCCGGAAAGAGTAATCCACCATTACATCTGGCTTCTGAATGTTCAAGGAATGTGTTGAGTCATAAAGTACTGTACTTTTAATGCCATGCTCTTATATCATATGAAAAAACTCTACCTATCATCCCATTATTTAGCAATGCTAGGTTATGTTATTTCTCCTAAAGTCGGGGCTTGAAAAATTTTTCAAGTTTTGACTTAGCAATTTTTCCTTGTAAATTCTACATTTTCATATCCACATCTTACCATGGTGCATCTATTATCTTGTGACAGAGCAGAGCAAAAGTGGAAAAGAATCAAGCAATGGAGCATTTGATGAGTGAGAACTCCTGTCAGCTGTGTGCAGTAGAGAAGCTTACTTTTGAACCACCCCCTATTTATTGCTCAACTTGTGGTGCTCGCATTAAACGTAATGCTATGTATTATACCATGGGAGCTGGTGATACACGGCATTATTTTTGTATTCCATGCTTTAATGAGGCTCGTGGAGACACCATTTTTGTTGATGGCATAGCCATTCCTAAGGCGAGGCTGGAAAAAAAGAAAAATGATGAAGAAACGGAGGAATGGGTGTGTATCATACGTGTTATTTTGTTGCTTGATTGGCAACTGTTTATATGTTTTATTAACCATTTACCCTTTTGTGCAGTGGGTTCAATGTGATAAATGTGAAGCTTGGCAACACCAAATTTGTGCCTTATTTAATGGTAGAAGAAATGATGGGGGACAAGCTGAATACACTTGCCCTAACTGCTATATTCAGGAGGTAGAAAGAGGAGAGCGCAAACCCTTACCCCAAAGTGCTGTTCTTGGGGCCAAGGATTTGCCAAGAACTATTCTCAGTGACCACATAGAGCAACGGTTATTTAGGAGACTAAAGCAAGAAAGACAAGAGAGGGCAAGGCTTCAAGGAAAAAGTTATGATGAGGTGATTGTTCTACCAGTTGCCACTTGTTGTAGCTTTTTAGATAATCTTTGGTTATGCGACTACAGATTGTTAATATTTGTGGGGATGTGCTGGAAATATATGGGGGAAACTGCTTTTTATTGTTTATGGTGTTGGAACAAGTTTGCTAAACCCTACAGTTTACAGTCCATTGTTTTACAACCTAAAGAGTCACTGCTCTGTTTGAAGAATCCATTGAATTAATAATACATGGTAAATTTCCTTGACTTGAATTTTTTGTAAAAAACTTTCTAGACCTGAAGTTCTGATGTTACATATATCCTGTTCGTTCCCCCCTGTGAATCTCCGAGTTAGTTTGTGTCACTAAAAATTAAGGAATTGATTATTGTGATATACCTGAGTACTTGTAGCTTTAGTTGTAATTACTATTTTTTCTGGCCTGAGTGCTTCTGTTATAATTCAGGTAAATGGATACAAGTTTTATGCACTTATTTTATATGCTTTGTATATCAGTTACTTGGGTGGTATGCTTCATTCATATTTTAGATATTCTAGTTCTTTTCTGTTTTTTTATTCTTTTTTTTTAATACCTTGGTGTCATTTCTGTTTGTTGGAGATTGATGATTAGATTCCTTGTTTGCACATTCCTTTCTCTGATGGACAACTGATTCCATTGAGGTGTGTTTGTGCTGATGATATATAAAAACTCTTTCCATTGATGTTACCAGGTGCCTGGGGCTGAATCACTTGTTGTAAGAGTTGTGTCATCTGTGGATAAGAAGTTAGAAGTGAAACAGCGGTTTTTGGAAATTTTTCAGGAAGAAAATTACCCAACAGAATTCCCATATAAATCAAAGGTAGTGGGAAGCTTGCTTTAATAGATCTTTTGGTGATTGAATCATTATCATTGATTATGGATGTTGATGCTTCTAGGCTTCTGTTCCAGGTGATTTTGTTGTTTCAGAAGATTGAATGTGTGGAAGTATGCCTGTTTGGCATGTACGTTCAAGAATTTGGATCTGAAGCTCAATTTCCTAATCAGCGCCGGGTGTATCTTTCATATCTCGACACTGTGAAGTATTTTAGGCCTGATGTTAAAGTAGTGACTGGAGAGGCTCTTCGGACATTTGTTTATCATGAAATTCTGGTGAACTTTAGTTGCTAATGTCTTACTCTTATGTGATGTTTATTGTCCATCCTTTGGGAATCCTTTCTTGAAGATATTCAAGTTTTGACATAACTTTTTTCTGTAAGTTGTATTTCATAAATTTGAGTAATTTTTATCATAAATTGTTCCTTTTTAGATTGGATACCTCGAATATTGCAAGAAACGTGGTTTTACAAGCTGCTACATTTGGGCCTGCCCTCCCTTAAAGGGTGAAGATTATATTTTATACTGTCATCCGGAAATTCAGAAAACTCCAAAGTCTGATAAGCTTCGGGAATGGTGAGCCTAATAGCTTGAGGATAAGAAAAAAAAAGTTGTGTAATTGTGTTACTTGTACAAAGTGATAGATTTATTTCTCCTAACTTTAATTTCTTCTGTGGACATGTTTCTTCAGGTACCTGACAATGTTAAGGAAAGCTTCCAAGGAGAATATTGTGGTCGATCTCACCAACTTATTCGACCATTTCTTTGTATCCACTGGTGAATGTAGGGCTAGGGTTACAGCTGCAAGACTCCCATATTTCGATGGCGACTACTGGCCAGGGGCTGCAGAGGATTTGATTTATCAGCTTCGCCAAGAAGAAGATGGAAGAAAACAAAATAAGAAAGGAACAACTAAAAAAACTATAACAAAAAGGGCTTTAAAAGCATCTGGTCAGTCAGATCTTTCTGGAAATGCCTCGAAGGATCTGCTCCTAATGCATAAAGTAATTCCTGTTTTAGTTCTTCATCACATGTTATTATTCTTTTGGGCAAACGAGATGCCTTGCAAATTATGTTTCCAATATGTTACATGAATAGAGGTTTAAACAATTCATACTTCCTCATTGCATAACTGCATTTAGTATTTTATTAGTTGGGTTTCCTTGTGTGGATATAATAGTTTTCTTCTTACAAAGCTCTTGGTATTTCTCCAGCTTGGTGAAACCATTAGCCCGATGAAGGACGATTTTATCATGGTTCATTTGCAGCATGCATGCGCTCACTGTTGTATTTTAATGGTGTCTGGCAACCGATGGGTTTGCAACCAGTGCAAGAATTTTCAGATTTGTGATAAGTAAGGATTCTTCGAACTTATCTTCATGTTTTATGTATGTGCCAAGATTATAGCAGTTTAGCACACTATATCAGAATTGTATATTCTCCAACTGAAGAGCGAAATTAGCCTTGAACTGTAGTGCTGGGGTAACTATGTCCTGTACTAGATCAAAATTAATTTTAATTTTGATACCAGAATTTTTGAATCTGTTGACTCAATGCTGGTAACTGTTTAAGGCTGCTGAACAGAACAATTTGTAGCCATTAGTAGAAACTTATTAATATTATTGAAATTGCAATAAGTTGTAGGTATAATCCACTCTGCAGAATTGTGCCCTGACATTGGTCATTGTTACCTAGTCATTTTTACAGAAGTCATGCTGTTGTAGGAGTGAAGAGCAGTGCAGTAACTTGCAGCAATAGTTAGTCTTAAATTTACATTTTCCTTACAAGTTTTAGTGTCTTTGGGGAATCTTTGGAATGGGATTCAACAGGGCCTTTCTAAGCATTGCAATTTATAAATTGTTGAGAAACTTATCAATTATTCAAGGATAAGTCTTACAAATTGAGTATTAAAGGATTAAAGAATGCTTGGAAATTATCTCTCGTCCTTTATCTATAGGTTTTGAGCTTAGGAGTCCTATAGTTATCCCTGATCATTATCCATAGGAGTTGTCATACTCTTGGAGAATTTTTTTGTATTCAAATTTATATGTATCCAATTTAGTATAAATAATAAGGGAGGGGGCGTCATTGTTTGTGTGCAAAGCTTCTCATTCATCATATTTCTCTGTTTTACCATATATTTCAACGTGGTGAGCTTAGGTATCACCCACCTGAAAACCCAACCCTAGCTTCCACAGAAAAAAAAAAGGAAGAAAAAGAAAAAGAAAATAAAAATAAAAAGAACCAGTGACTTTTAGTTTTGTTTTGCTTGATCATATATTTCACTGAAGTTTGCCCTTTTTTTATGCAACTTTAATATGTGAAGGAACTGTTTTTAGTTATGGACTATGGAGTTGTTGATGTTGAGATTGTGGTAGTTTGATATTATGGATAAGTCTTTTAGTTTGGGGGTTTGTTAGTTTTGTTATTAAGGACATTGCAATCAAAGCTCCTGGTATGACCTGGGGAGTTAAGTTGAAAACTTATTTTCCTGACTTAAGCAAGTTCATTGGTTAATAGTAGTGTCTGATTTCGGCCTAGCAAATTTTCTTTTAGATGTAAGTTTCTTGGAATATAATTTCAACATAGGCAGTCAAGGTCCTGGTAGTTATATATATATATATAACTGTTTTACTTGTCATTTATTTATTAATTACGCTGCTACATGTGACATCTGTTTTCTGTAACCTGCCATTATTTGAGAGTTTATACTAATGAAGTTGCGATTTGTTTCACCTCTCTTTAAGTCCTCATTATAGCTGAGATTGTAGAGTTCTGAGGGGTGGCTTATCTCTATGCATCTGTAATAAATTTATTCTTGGCGTGCATATCAAAGTTTAAGAGGATTCCGGAATATAGATGAAGTTTTAGTACAGATTTGAGGACATATTGAAACCGCTATTTACTATTATCTCAGAAACTGAGAGATCTTTTGGCATTATACTTCTCAACATCACATTCAATCTTATCAGTAACCATTGTTAATATCCCTTGTATCATCTTTCTTTTTTTCTTTTCTTATACTTGTCATCAATTGAACCAAGTCCAAACTCAAACAATCAACTTTACCTGTCACACACACAATGTGTTACCTCCCCCCCCCCCCCCCCCCTAAAAAAAGATATTTTATATATTAATCCAATTTTTAATATGTGGTTTCCTAGGTGTTATGAAGCAGAACAAAAGCGTGAAGAAAGAGAAAGACATCCTCTTAATCAGAGGGAGAAACATACCCTTTACCCTGTAAGTAAGCAAGCAAGCCCATGATAACCTTGACATGCAAATTGAATGGTTCTATAGTAGTTCTGTTCTTTGCTACTGTGTGAGAATTAGTTGGCGGTCTATCACCTTGGTGTCTGCAGTCTGCCTAATTTCTAATTTGAGGAATTAACGTGTTAGATAGATTATGGAGCTCTAAATCTTACCTGGTAATTTTTTGTTATAGTTCTAAATGGAGGAAATGTGTTTCAGAACTTTTTTATGAAGTGGCATTTTTTGGCAGATTGAAATTACCGATGTACCAGTTGATACAAAGGACAAAGACGAGATTCTTGAGAGTGAATTTTTTGACACTAGACAGGCATTTCTGAGTCTCTGTCAGGGAAATCATTATCAGTTTGACACTCTAAGGCGGGCCAAGCATTCCTCAATGATGGTCCTCTATCATCTTCATAATCCAACTGCTCCTGCCTTTGTGACAACTTGTAATATATGCTATCTTGACATAGAAACTGGCCAAGGTTGGCGTTGTGAAGTTTGCCCTGATTATGATGTATGCAATGCTTGTTATCAAAAGGATGGAGGCATTGATCATCCTCATAAGTTGACAAATCATCCATCAATAGCTGATCGCGATGCACAGAACAAAGAAGCGAGGCAGCTTCGAGTATTGCAGGTATCATTTAGATTCAGATTTGTTTCCTGTGGATTGTCTTATTTCTAAATGTGCTGGTACCTCGCTTGGTTATTGATGAACAACCAAGCTGATAGACTGAAAATTCTGGACCCAGAGATCCTATTCCATTGATATATAACAACCAAACAG
>JASKGM010000009.1:21871-45948 GCA_034509205.1 Ceratonia siliqua
CAGCAATTTCAACTTAAGCTGCAAAGTCAGCAGCCTCAGCATTTGGTCAACAGTGATGCTTTCAGTCAGTCTCAGCTTTCTTCCAATCTAGGAAGACAAGTAAAGTCTGAGCCTGGAGTGGAACACCATAATGACATGCTCAATTCTCAAGTTTCTGAACAGTTCCATATTTCTGAGATGCAAAACCAGTTCGAGCAGAACTCTTCTGAAGATTGCTCTAAGGATGCTCAACATCTTTCTTTTCCAACTGGTCAGAATGATTTATCCTCATCAGTAGCTCAAAATTCACAACCAATGTTGCACCCGCAACAATTGGTTTCAGAGTCTGAAAACAGTTTTAGCTGTCTTTCAGTTGGGGGACAATCTAAATCAGTACTTTTAAATCAACGGAATTCTCAATCACAGGATGGTAACCACTTATCTGGGAATATGTCCCATGAGCAGCATCTCCACATGGATTTCCATCAGAGAATATCTAGGCAAGATGAAGCTCAGTGCAATAATTTATCATCAGAAGGATCTATTGTTGGTCAAGCTGTTGCTTCTAGAGGTCCAATTGAGCTGCTAGACTCGGGCGGTGCTATCAAGAAAGCACACAGGAACCAACAGAGGTGGCTTTTATTTCTGCTTCATGCTCGACGGTGCCCTGCCCCTGAAGGAAGATGCCAAGAGCGTTATTGTTATAGTGCCCAGAAGTTATGTAGACACTTAGATGGATGCAGTGTGCCTCATTGTCCATATCCCCGTTGTCACTATACCAGGCTATTGCTTATTCATTTCAAAAACTGCAAGGATCCATGTTGCCCTGTTTGTGTTTTTGTCAGAAATTATCTACGTTCACTTCAAATTAAGCCTCAGATTCGGCCAGATCCTGATTCAGGTATGCCAATTGCAGTAAATGTATCCCGTAAATCCTACAATACTGTAGATCCATCACCTAGATTGATCTCAAAGCCTCTACCTGTGATTGAAACTTCAGAAGATCTGCAGCCATCTATAAAACGTATGAAGATTGAACCGCATACCCAGTCCTTTAATCCCAAGAATGACAACTCTGCTATATCAGTTTCTGCAATCTGTGAATCTTATGTCCCCAATGATGCCCAGTGCCAAGACTATTCCCATGGTGAAACATCTATGTCAATTAAATCTGAGCTTACAGAAGTTAAGGCAGAAGTTCCGGGTCATTCAGATCACGAAAATCATAGTGAAGTGAAAAGAAATAATGGGGATGATAGAAGGCCTGGTGGTGAACCTGTCACATATGATGAGCCTACTAATTTAACTAGGCCAGAAAATATTAAAACTGAGAAAGAAACTGGACAAGATAAGTCAGAAAATGTGACCCAGCTATCTGAAAATGCAGCTGGAACCAAGTCTGGTAAGCCCAAAATAAAGGGGGTCTCGTTGACTGAACTATTTACTCCAGAGCAAGTCAGGGAACATATCACTGGCCTCAGGCAATGGGTTGGCCAAGTAAGTCTTTTTATAATCTTGCACTGTTATTGTGCAAGGAAAAAAATAACTTTAAAGCTATTAGTTTAATTATTGAAAGCATCTTTAGTGCAGATCAGTTCCATTATAGTCTAAAACTGTGGAGTTTTATTCAGTTTGTTTCTTTCTTCATAATAGCTGTCATATCTATATTAAGTGTAGAGTGCAATGTTTCCTTTGATTATTATCATAACTAGAATTTGAATGGTGTTTAGTGATGAAAAATGGACGTCGCTCGTCCTTTATGGTGGTGCCCTATCCAAATAAGGGAATGACATTTTGGTCACCATTGGAATTTGATTTTTAGTTTCTTTGCTTCCATCAGTATTGTAGTGCTCCTTTCTTGTTATTTGGAATCTGATTTTGAATTTTTTTGAGTGGGTCGAATGTTGATAAATGTGTGGTTCATCAATGAAATTTTGGATTTGATTTCACATCCTTTTCTTCAAGAACACCAGTAGCGAGTTCACCAGTTAAAATTCTTCTGAAATTTCAGTTAATTCTGACTTGACATTAAAAATAAGAGAGAAACAAAAAAGGGACCTTGTACTGTTATTTTTGTGTAATTTATATGATTTTGGCTTTCGCAGCATCAGACAACCTTGAGCTATACTTATTATGCATACGTATAACCTGGTTTCCTAACTACTATCATCACATACTGTTGAATGCCAAGGCTGTCTGTCTCACAAATAGTCATGTTTGGGATCAACTGACCTTTGCATTTTTTTTTTGGGATAAGAAAACTTCTATTAGAAAGAAAGAGAGATTCAGCAGTGGTAAATAAGACACCCTCCTAGAGAAAGAAAACAAGCTGGAAAAAGAAAAAAATTTGATTTATTGATTTATTTGAGATGTCTATTATTTGTTTAATTTGAATCATTTCTCCACCCTGGCTAGTCAAGTATGTGGTCATACAATTTCTCATGCTTCATCTGGATAATTATTAACCTAATGCACTCAGCCTCATAAAATCTGCTTTCTTCTGCTCCTTCGCATGGTATTTTGTTTGAGGTGGATATTTTGAATACAAGAAGCCGGAAAGAGCAATTCAACCATTCCTTGTAGGTTTCTGAATGTTCTAGGCGATTTAATGCCATGCTTTTATATGTCTATGAAAAACTCTTCTTATCTTCCCATTATTTAACAATGCTTATGTTATTTCTCCTAAAGACGAGGCTTGAAAAATTTTCAGAAAATTTTCCTTCTATATTCTAATTTTCATACCTCTAATTATCTCTGATATCCACATCTTACCATGGTACATCTATTATCTTGAGACAGAGCAAAGCAAAAGCTGAAAAGAATCAAGCAATGGAACATTCGATGAGTGAGAACTCCTGTCAGTTGTGTGCAGTAGAGAAGCTTACTTTTGAACCACCCCCTATTTATTGCACAACTTGTGGTGCTCGCATTAAACGTAATGCTATGTATTATACCATGGGTGCTGGTGATACACGGCATTATTTTTGTATCCCATGCTATAATGAGGCTCGTGGAGACACCATTGTTGTTGATGGTACTGCCATTCCTAAGGCGAGGCTGGAAAAGAAGAAAAATGATGAGGAAACTGAGGAATGGGTGTGTATCATGCCTGTTATTTTGTTGCTTGATTGGAAACTGTTTGTATGTTTTATTAACCATTTATCCTTTTGTGCAGTGGGTTCAATGTGATAAATGTGAAGCTTGGCAACACCAAATTTGTGCCTTATTTAATGGTAGAAGAAATGATGGGGGACAAGCTGAATACACTTGCCCTAACTGCTATATTCAGGAGGTAGAAAGAGGAGAGCGCAAACCCTTACCCCAAAGTGCTGTTCTTGGGGCCAAGGATTTGCCAAGAACTATTCTCAGTGACCACATAGAGCAACGGTTATTTAGGCGACTAAAGCAAGAAAGAGTAGAGAGGGCAAGGCTTCAAGGAAAAAGTTATGATGAGGTGATTGTTCTACTGGCTGCCACTTGCTATATCTTTTTAGATTATCATTGGTTATGTGACTGCAAATTATTAATATTTGTGGGTATGTACTGCAAATTCATGTGGGAAACTGCTTTTCATTGTTTGTGGTGTTGGAACAAGTTTGTTATGATGTTACAGCCTACAGTTTATGATCTATTGTTTTACAACCTGAAGAGTCATTGCTCTTAATGGGGAATGCTTAGAATCAATAATCCAAGGTGAATTTTCTTAACTTGAATTTTATGTAAAAAACTATCTTGACCAGAAGATGGTACATATATCGTGTTCTTTCCTCTCTTGTGAATCTTCGGGTTTGTTAGTATCAAATAAAATTAAAGGAATTAGTTTGGAATTGGGATATAACTAAGTACATGTAGCTTGAGTGCTTAAGTTATAATTCAGGTAATGGATACAAAATTTATCCTCTAGTTTTACATGCTTTGTTTATCAGTTACCCGGGTGGTATGCTTCAACAATAGTTGTCAGAAGTGAATTTGGTTTAATTTTTACTTCTTCATTCATATTTCTGTTTTAGTTATTTCATTTTTATTTATTATTTTTATTTTTGTACCTTGGTTTCATTTCTGTTTGTTGGGAAGATTGACGATTAGATTCTGTGCTTGCACATTACGTTGTTTGGTTGACAACTGATTCATTAAGGTGTGTTTGTGCTGGTCATATATAAAGCTCTTTCATTTGATGTTACCAGGTGCCTGGGGCTGAATTTCTTGTTGTAAGAGTTGTGTCATCTGTGGACAAGAAGTTAGAAGTGAAACAGAGGTTTTTGGAAATTTTTCAGGAAGAAAATTACCCAACAGAATTCCCATATAAATCAAAGGTAGTGGGAAGGTTGCCTACATAGATCTTTTGGTGATTGAATTATTATAATTGATTATGGGTATTGATGCATTTAGGTTTCTGTTCCAGGTAGTTTTGTTGTTTCAGAAGATTGAAGGTGTGGAAGTATGCCTGTTTGGCGTGTACGTTCAAGAATTTGGATCTGAAGCTCACTTTCCTAATCAGCGCCGGGTGTATCTTTCATATCTCGACTCAGTGAAGTATTTTAGGCCTGAGATTAAAGCAACGACTGGAGAGGCTCTTCGGACATTTGTTTATCATGAAATTCTGGTGAACTTCAGTTGCTAGTGTCTTACTCTTATGTGATGTTTATTATACATCCTTTGGGAATCCTTTCTTGAAGATATTCAAGTTTTGACATAACTTCTTACTGTAAGTTGTATTTCATAATATTTGAGTAATTTTATCATAAATTGTTCCTTTTTAGATTGGATACCTCGAATATTGCAAGATACGTGGTTTTACAAGCTGCTATATATGGGCCTGTCCTCCCTTAAAGGGTGAAGACTATATTCTATATTGTCATCCGGAAATTCAGAAAACTCCAAAATCTGATAAGCTTCGGGAATGGTGAGCCTAATAGCTTGAGGATAACAAAAAAAGACAGAAAAAGTTGTGTAATCGTGTTACTTGTACAAAGTGATAGATTCATTCATCTCTAACTTTAATTTCTTCTGTGGACACATTTCTTCAGGTACCTATCAATGTTAAGAAAAGCTTCCAAGGAGAATATTGTGGTCGATCTCACCAACTTATACGACCATTTCTTTGTATCCACTGGTGAATGTAGGGCTAGGGTTACAGCTGCGAGACTCCCATACTTTGATGGTGACTACTGGCCAGGGGCTGCTGAGGATCTGATTTATCAGCTTCGCCAAGAAGAAGATGGCAGAAAACAAAATAAGAAAGGAACAACTAAAAAAACTATAACGAAAAGGGCTTTAAAAGCATCTGGTCAGTCAGATCTTTCTGGAAATGCCTCGAAGGATCTGATTCTAATGCATAAAGTAATTACCTGTTTTAGTTCTTTATCACACATTATTTTTCTTTTGGTGAAATGAGATGCCTTGCAAATTATGTTTCCAAAATGATACATGAATAGAGGTTTAAACAATTAATACTGTCTCTTTGCATAACTGCGTTTAATATTTTATTAGTTGGGTTTCCTTATGTGGAGATAATAGTTTTTGTCTTACGAAGCTCTTGGTATTTCTCCAGCTTGGTGAAACCATTTGTCCAATGAAAGAAGATTTCATCATGGTTCATTTGCAGCATGCATGCACTCACTGTTGTATTTTAATGGTGTCTGGTAACCGTTGGGTTTGCAACCAGTGCAAGAATTTTCAGATTTGTGATAAGTAAGGATTCTTCGACCTTATCTTAATGTTTTGTTATGTGATGTGCAAATCTAAAATGGTTTAAAATATATTAGCAGTCTAGTACACTATGTCAGAGTTGTATCTTTTCCAGCTAAATAGCAAAATTAGCCTTGAACTGCAGTGTTGGTAACCATGTCCTGTCCTCAGATATTGATCAAAAGTAACTTCAATTTTGATGCCATAATATTTTTGAAATTTTTTTAACTTGTTAATTCAGTGCTGGTAACTATTTAAGGCTGCTGAACAGAACACTTTGTTGCCATTATAGAAACTTGCCAAACATATTGAAATTGCAATACGTTCTTGGAATAATCCACACTCTGGGCAGAATTATGTCCTGGAATTGGTCATTGTTGCCAGGTATTTGTACAGAAGTCATGCTGTTGTAGGAGGGAGCAGTGCATTAAACTTGCAGCAATAGTTAATCTTAAACTTACATTTTCTGTATATAGTTTTAGTGTCTTCAGGGAATCTTTGGAAAGGGATTCAATAGGGTCTTCTAAGTATTGCAATTTAAAACAATAAAACTCCTACTGTTTTACTTGTCATTTATTTTCTAATTAAACTGCTACATGTGACATTTGTTTTCTGTAACCTGCCATTATTTGAGAGCTTATACTACTGAAGTGGCAATCTGTTTCACCTATCTGAAGTCCTCATTGTAGCTGAGATTGTGGAGTTCTGAGGGGTGCTTATCTCTATATATATATAATAAATTTATTCTCACATTGTGCATGTCAGATCTGAAGAGGGTTTTGATACATAAATGAAGTTTTATACAGATTTGAAGAAATACTGAAATTGCTATTTGCAATCAATAACTAAGATCTTTTGGCATTATAAGTCTCAACATCACATTCAATCTTATCAGTAACCATTGTTAACATCCTTTATATCATAATTTTCCATTCCTTATCTGTAACCATTCTGTTTTACCAAATTATATTTAATTTGTTGATATAATTTTTAATATGTGGTTTTGTAGGTGTTACGAAGCAGAACAAAAGCATGAAGAAAGAGAAAGGCATCCTATTAATCAGAGGGAGAAACATACCCTTTACCCAGTAAGCAAGTCCATCTAATGTTGACATGTAAATTGATGGTTCTATACTAGTTCAGTTCTGTGCTACTGTGTGAGAATTAGTTGGCGGTCAATCACCTTGGTGTCTGCTTAATTTCTACTTTGGGGAATTAAAGTTTTAGATAAATTATGGAGTTTTAAATCTTACCTGGTAATTGTGTGATAGTTACTAAATGTAGGAAATGTATGTGGGAACTCTCTTATGTACTGGCATTTTTTTTGCAGATTGAAATTACTGACGTACCACATGATACAAAGGACAAAGACGAGATTCTTGAGAGTGAGTTTTTTGACACTAGACAGGCATTTCTGAGTCTCTGTCAGGGAAATCATTATCAGTATGATACTCTAAGGCGGGCCAAGCATTCCTCAATGATGGTCCTCTATCATCTTCATAATCCAACCGCTCCTGCCTTTGTGACAACTTGTTATATATGCCATCTTGACATAGAAACTGGTCAAGGTTGGCGTTGTGAAGTTTGCCCTGATTATGATGTATGCAATGCTTGTTACCAAAAGGATGGAGGCATTGATCATCCTCATAAGTTGACAAATCATCCGTCAATAGCTGATCGTGATGCCCAGAACAAAGAAGCAAGGCAGCTTCGAGTATTGCAGGTATCATTTAGATTTCAGATTATGTTCCCGCAGATTGTTTTATTTCTAAATGCGCTTGTATCTCACTTGGTTACTTTACATGCCAAGTAAAGCATTTAAAGGAACTGCCTTCATCTAGTTTATGAATCTAACCTGTAAGACATCTGTATAAAGGGATTGGGGGAGCTTTGCTGCATTTTTAAATTTCTTTCCTCTTTTTCTGTTCAATGTATTGTTTTTAGATTTTTTATGTTAGGAGGATACCCTATCCTCCTTTCATGTATCTCTCTTCTTTCTTAATATAATTTCTTTTTTTATAAAAAAAAAAACATGTGATTAAGAATTTTCTTGATTTTTATATATTTGATGATTATCAATGATATTTTAACCCTAATATATCACTAATGTTAAACGAAGCAACTCCCAAATTTTCAGTTACATTTTGTTATTACATGGTACATAAACTGATATTTCTGGTGTGCTTGTATGTCTTATAGTTTCATTATTTATTGTTGACTTCTTTATAGTTTACATTGATTGGATAAGAAATGAAAATGTATATATGCATACCTATTTGTAACCTTAAATTAAAATATGGTTTGCCTTCTGCTTTTTAGAGGCATGTCACTTTATTTCATGATGTCTTTGAATATTTGTTGCCCATTGCATGCTAATCCTGTCTATAGTTGCTAATGATTTTGCTTCACCTCTCATTTTATCACCATGTTAAGTGGTGATCCTGCACCTTTCTATATAAGGTCTGATAATAATGGATTCTGTAATTACAGCTACGGAAAATGCTTGATCTTCTTGTGCATGCATCCCAATGTCGTTCTGGGCATTGCCAGTATCCAAATTGTCGCAAAGTGAAGGGGCTTTTCCGCCATGGGATGCAATGCAAAACACGTGCCTCTGGAGGTTGTGTTCTTTGTAAGAAAATGTGGTATTTGCTTCAACTTCATGCTCGTGCTTGCAAAGAATCTGATTGCCATGTGCCACGCTGCAGGTTTGTGGGTCAGGCATTGCCATTTCTAAGTTACTCTTGTAAGATTTTTCATGTGTAAAATTTTTGGTTTTTGGGTTTAATTCAGAGATTTGAAAGAACATTTAAGGAGGTTGCAGCAGCAGTCTGACTCTCGGCGAAGAGCGGCTGTAATGGAGATGATGAGACAGAGAGCTGCAGAAGTTGCTAACAATGCAGGATGAGCAATTTACACTTGTAAATATGGATGCTTTAAAGAAATGATCTAGACAGAGGTAGACGTTAACTTCACCCTCGCTCCACTTAGACACTGCTGGGAACTGTGCTCTGGCAACACTGGGCGGATGGTTGATGTGAATGGGAAGGGATAAAGCATATGACAGCGTTGCAGATTCGCTTGTCTTCACCTGTCGGAGGCCTTTTTATTATTGTTGATTGGCTTCTCCACGACCTGATTGTCCGGAAGAGGATCTATTGATTTCAGCTAATTAGTGCCGCCCTCTTCTCTACAAGGACTAAGCAGCTCCAGCCGGGGCATTAGGGTGGTGTCTCTGTGTATGTGGGCCGATTTTGTGATTCTTTGATTTTGCCAGGTTTTTGTATTATGGAAATGCCATCCTTGGGTGGCGAGTGTACTATGTAGTCCTAATTTGTCTAAAATGCCTTTTAGAAGAATGTGGGAGGGAGGTTGGTATCAAGTCGTTTTTCTCCTATTTGTAGACTCTTTTATTTAAAGATGAAAGATCAATAATTAGAATCTTTCTAGATGTGGCAATTCATATTTGATTAGTCCTGCTTTTACATTGTATAGTATTTGCTGTTTTTTCTCTGCTTTTGTGTGTATGTTAGAATCATCATTTTAAAATGGGCAAAAGTGAATTTTTGTGTGATGTGTTTTAGATAATTTTACTTATTTTTAATATTATTTATCATTTATCTTTGTTTCCAAAATTTTATAAAAGTTTTAAAATTTTCTTTTCATTAGCCCTCTGGATACAATTGTTAAGAACTTATTATTAAAATATCATGTATAAATGGAATTTTTAGGAAATGACGAGAATTAAAATAAAAAAATATCCTTTATGACAAATAAAATTATATTTTAAATATAAGGGACAAAAGTTTAGATTTAGTTATAATACTTAAAAGGAGATGTGTCATGTCTAAAGTTAGGTACATATTAATTAATCAAGAATGTCTAAATGGAATTAAGGGAAATTTTTTTAAAAAAATTTATTATAAGTGAAGGAGAAAATTATAAATTAAATATATTTAAGAAAGGTAAAATTTAACCTCAATAACATAAGGATAAAAAGTTGATTTTGGTTAGAAGAGTAATATTATTTGTACATTACATTTTCGTATGTCATTCTTACATCTCTTTTTTAATTATTAATATATTATAAAATAATTTATCATAATAATAATGATAGATGAAATACTAATAAAATAATATATGTAAGAAAAAATATAATAATAATATACAAATATTATTACTTATAAGTTAGGGTAGTCGGATCTAGTTTTAATAAGTTAACACTTTTAAAATTGAGTCAAAAAGTCTTTTTTCAAAATAGGTTTTTAAAATATAAGTTTCTTCAAAGATGTATTTGGATTCCGTACAGTTAATTACACGGATTTTAATTACACAGATCTTGGCCGTTTAGCATTAATTAAATAGTTATGATTTGTCAAAATTTTTTAAAAAAAAAAATTATTTTGATGTTTGTACCATAACAAATTTTAAAAAATTGTTAATAAATCTTGACCGTCCAACGTAGTTAAAATTTAATTGGATCCTATACATATAGATCCCAATTACATGAGATCTAAATTTTTCCACGACCAATGGCTGACCTTATAGGCGTCACTATTTTTAAAAAAAGAGTATAGTAAAAAGGTTTTCATATTAATATCATATAACAAGTTAGAAATTTATTCAACAATAATACATAAAGAATTATTTAAATTTTCAAGTTAGCGTATAAAATATTAAAACACAATCATGAGTCATGACTATTTTATCATCTTCATTCTTCATAATCCTGAACATGTGAGGTAGCTTCGATGATTGATTTTTTTTTTTCGTTAAAGCATTCATCTTCATTTATAATTCAAAATTATTATGATAATATAACAAAATTAATTAAATACAATTAATAATAATAATAATATTTTATATAATCGGCCTTGGGGCTTAGCCCCACCCAACCCTATTTGGTCATAAGCAAAATAGGATGGGGCTACAAAATTCATATAAAAATTTAAACATTATTTTTTAAGTACGATCCTATTAATTTAGATAATTCTTAATTATATTTAAATATAATAATTATTAAATGTATATTTATTTTTTAACTATTAAATTAAATAATTATCCCTATTTAATTTAACAACTAAAAATAATAAATATACATTCAATAATTACTATATTTAAATATAACAATATATCAAAATATAACTTAAAAATCACCATTAATTTAACAAGATTCAACCACAAAATCTGGCCGCTTTTTATTTTTGGCCTTTAAAATGATTTGAGGTATAGAAGACAATTATATGGAGGCATTTCTCAATCTCATATCCTCATGGAGTTATCCCAAACTATTATGATTGTCTATCTTTCTTCTATTTGATTGGCTATTACTTAACAGCTGAACGTTCCAAAAAAAAAAAAACAGCTGGACAAAACAAAAGGAAGCTAGTATGTCTACGTAGTACGTAAGGAAACCAGAATGCCTACGTGGAAGCACAGAAGCAACTAGTCTTCACTAAAGCACATTCATTTTCCAAAATCCAAATTATGTGGCCAAAATTCTTTCTTCTCCCCTCCTCCTTCCTCTCCAAATCTTCAAGTTCGAGTAAATACTACATGACAAAATCCAATTGGTGTTACAGATATACGGACCACTCGAGTTTTCTGGTTTCTGTAGAGAACAAACTGAAATTTCGTTGGTGTTTTCCATGTACAATACATCAAGTATTTGCCATTCACATTCATAGACACGATAAACGGGGATTTGGTCTAATAGCTGAATCATGAGCGCCACAACGTCAGCAGCAACTGCTAGTTCCAGTTTCAGCAATACCCGTGTGTACCACTACTCAAAATGTAGACTTTCTTCGGATCTTCTTGGTTCCATTTCTTTCCCAAGCACCAACTGGGATCATCGTTTTCCGTCGTTAAATAACGGTCGCCGGTGCTGCAATTCTTGGGGGCGGAAATCTCGATGGCTGCTAGTTCCCAGGGCTGCTGCTCCCGATACTAGCAAGGACAGCAAGAATAAAAATACCCAAAATGATGATGACGGTGATGAAAACCAACAGGTACAAAAGCAGCAACCACTACAACCCTCAGTCTCGCTTAGCCTGGACGACGTAAACCCGGTAGGACTTGGTCGAAGATCGCGTCAGTTATTCGATGAGGTTTGGAGAAAGTTCTCGGGATTGGGTCAGATCTCTAGGACCATCCGCGCCGATGATAAGGACGCCCTTGATGCCCTTCTCATCCGAGAGGGGCCCATGTGCGAGTTCGCTATCCCTGGCGCTCAGAATACTGTTGTGCTCGTTGTTGGTGCCACCAGTCGCATTGGTCGCATTGTCGTCCGCAAGCTCATGCTCAGGGGCTACGCCGTGAAGGTTCCTGGCCTTTGTCCATGACTCCATGCTTTTATATCTGCTATCTATTGATCTTCACCAGAGTTTGACACGCAATTGCGTCTGTCCATTCTATATCACATTATACAAGTATGAGCCTTAATTGACAAATTGAGGAGCTTACACCATGGAATTGATGTTTTTTCTGTAGAAAATTGTCTTTTTAATTCTGTATGTGTTATGGAGGGTTTATTGATGTATTTTAGAATGTTTAATTCTTGCTTACATTCCAAATTTAATTTCAATTTCACTTGAATCTGAAAGTTGCTGCTTAACAGATGTCAAGGGAGCTCTTGAGAAGATATATGTATGATAATTAGCAACATGATCATTTATGAGATACATAATCAAATTTCTCCCTCACATCTCTTATGGGATATCATTATCTTGTTGACTTCTCTGTGGGTATCAGCTCGCAGTCTCTTTTTGGGGATTTCTCTTATGGATTGGCAAAGGGATTGGAGACCTATTTTGGTTTTGGTTTTCCTTCCTTTTGTTGTTTCAGTTGTTTCAGGAGGATTTTTTGTCCTCTTTCTGTGTTTTTCTCTTCCATATCTAAATAAATTGTTCTTTTTCCAAAATAATAATCAAATTTCCCCCTTTTACCTTCTATGATTTACCTTAATATTCCTAACATATAGTTGAGTTCATTAATCATTTTATTGTATGGAAGAAATAAATTAGCTACTTTTATCCAAAAAATTATGGTAATTACTTTGCTTTTATAGAACTAGTTACAGAATGGATGCCACTGGAAGTTCTTGAAACAGACGCAACTCATGTTTTATTTAACTATTCCAATTTTTTTACATGATTTTTATGTGTAAAATTAAGTTTATAAGGAGACTTAAGTTCAGTGTTATTATTTGTATATATTAAAATTATATTCTAGTTTAGAAGGAATTTTTTATAACAAATCCTTTTCAAATGATAATGTACTTATTATATTTAATATCAAACATTGCAAAATAAAGAAATTATAATTATAGTTTGTTACCGTATATAATTTAGCAACTTCATTATATGCTGATCATTGCATAAAATGACTATTCTACATAAAACTAGTTTAAATAGATTAATTTTTTGTCTTTATGACTCTAGTTTCTGTCTAGTGTCTACTAATGACTTCATTGAATGATTTTTTTCTGAAGGCTTTGGTAAGGAAGGCTGATCAGGAGGTGGTGGACATGCTTCCAAGGTCAGTGGAGATAGTAATTGGGGATGTTGGTGACCCCACCACCCTCAAGGCTGCTATAGAAGGTTGCAACAAAGTAATCTATTGTGCCACTGCCCGCTCTGCTATCACTGGTGATCTCTTTAGGGTTGATCATCAAGGAGTTTATAATCTTTCTAAAGCATTTCAGGTCTGCCTCCACACTTTGAAATCTCCAACGCCTACCCTCCCATGCTTGCCTGTATGTGTGCATGTTTGTGTCATGAAGAGGAAATGCCATACCAAGGATGAGAAATACCAAATTAAATCAAGAAATACTTTATCTGTATCTTAATCTTCAAAGTTGACATGTCATTACATTTTAGTGTAAAGCCTAATTTATAGGTTACTTAAGTCTTTAGATGACAACTTGGCTTAGGCAAACTTGGATTTGACACAAATTTCAGGATTACAATAATAAACTGGCGCAATTGCGGGCTGGAAAAAGCAGTAAGAGCAAGCTCTTGATTGCCAAATTCAAATCTGAAGATTCATTGAATGGATGGGAAGTTCGTCAAGGAACTTACTTCCAAGATGTAGTTGCCACAAAATATGATGGAGGAATGGATGCTAAATTTGAGTTCACTGAGTCTGGAAGTGCTGTTTTCTCAGGTATATCTAGTGGATGTTGATGAATAATACTGAGAAGGCAGAAACATTTTTTATATTTCCCAGTTAAAAATAAGAGAGTAAAAAGCAATTTCTATGCGTTCTCTTTTGACCCCTGCTTTTTCATATTAATTTTAGGGTATGTTTTCACTAAAGGAGGTTATGTGGAACTTTCAAAAAAGCTTTCTTTGCCTTTAGGTTCCACTCTTGACAGGTATCAGATACTAGATAGATGAATTCTGTTGGCAAGATGGTTATCTAGAATCGTGTTGAGTTTTGTTTCTAATATGAACTTCTATCATGCATCTTGAGTCAAAATCTGCCATGATAGGTACGAGGGACTGGTTCTCTCAGTTGGTGGCAATGGAAGATCTTACATATTAATTCTAGAAGCTGGTCCTTCAGTGGATCCCAGTCAGAGCAAATTTTATTTTGCTAGAATTAGTACAAAAGTTGGATTTTGTAGGGTAAGAATGATTCCCTTTTAAGAAAGTTATGGTTCTTCATTGTTACTTGCTTTGGGATCTCATTTTTTTCTTAGCAAAGATGACTGGTCAAGTAATGGCTTTCATATTTCCTGTCTGTATTAATGTTGCAGGTTAGAGTACCATTTTCGTCATTCCGCCCAGTGAAACCTGATGATCCGGCTTTAGACCCTTTTCTTGTACATACTTTGACAATACGTTTTGAGCCTAGAAGACAGGTTTTGTCCATTACCATATTGGTTTCCAATTCAATTCATTATATTTAGCTTGTATATGAGTGACCTTGAAACTTTGACAACTCCAGTACTTCAAGTTTTTGATTGTTCATTCCAATGGCTTTCTTGCATCTGCATTCTTTAGTACTCTTAAGTACAGAATAAGCATTAGTAGCCTATAAAAATTATAGAGAACTTTCATTTATTTTGGATTACCCTTTATAAAACCCTTAGATAACTTAGTGACTTAAAACCTTAAAAACAATTGCTTCTACTAGCTTGTTATCATCAAAATCAGATAAAGCTTAGTTTGAAACCTTGGGGCTAACATTAGCTATCAAACATGCAGGAGAAAAAAAAAATAGTTAAAACTACATGTGTCTAAAGAAGTGAATTAGTTAAAACTAGATGTGTCTAAAGAAGTGAATTAGTTAAAACTAGATGTGTCTAAAGAATTGAATTAGTTAAAACTAGATGTGTCTAAAGGAGTCTTGTCTTATGATAGGAACCAAATCCAGAATCACAAATCTGCACTTATATAATATACTTTAACAGTGAAGTTTACAAACCAGTAACCTAGCACAATGAAAACAGAACCACACATACACGTTCACTTCTGCAAATCCACAGTAAAGTACTTCCATATAACAACAGCACCCTACAATCCGCTGGAATTATAAGGAAAATATGTTAACAACAAGAAATCACAGTCACACCTCTAGCATTCAAAGTATGCTGGCCACTCCCCCAAATCCCAATTCAAATATTTGCTTGCCTATAAACTCCTCCCCATTCTCTGTTAAATAGAACAATGCTGCATAACTTCCCCATAACTTATTTACTTAACCGTTCCCTCCTTTCCCCTTTGCCCTTTATACCCCTGGGTCTAACATCTTACCAAATATATTCTAAAAGATCATGATCGTACTCGAATGACTAGATACAACGTGGCTTTTGCTTAGGTACCCGCTGAAAGTTGAGGCCATTATTTTATAATCCTTTCCATTCCATTTCCTTTCTCAATGACTATCGCCTACCTTTCCACTTAAATCCCTTATACACTTCTATACACATTGTGCAATAGCTTACATAATTCCCCTATTTGTTTACTTTTTTAAGATTAATATTTCTCTTTTCCCCATGCATTGGCATTGTGCTGATCCTATATTTACTCATTTCAGAGGTCTGTTGAAGTAAATGCCGCAATGATGCAAGATTTGAGAAGCTTTAAGCTTATATTCGAATATATAAAAGCCTTGCCTGTAGGTGCTCTTCTGCATTTTCCTCTTCTTATGGCATAAACAATGGCAATGTTGATAGTATGCTTATCTAATGCTCATGTATGCAAATTGAAAAATCATTAGTTCAATTGTAAATTCTAATGGCCGAGCTAACTCATACTAGTTGCACCTCTGAAGTTGAGATGACCGAGCAGGATAAAGTGGTTGTACCAATAATTTATTTTTCATGACATATTTATGTGCAAAGATGCCAACAACAGTATTGGGTTTGGGCCATAAAGGATGAGCGTGAGGTTTTTTCATAAAGATTTTGATTTTTTTTTAACTTCCTGGATATATCTTACCAAGTGTAACTGTATTGGGCATCTTTGAAGTTGTTTATATTATATTATATTGCTTAATGCTCTCTAAAATTACTTCCACCTCTCTCTCTCTCTCTCTCTCTCACTCACTCTCTCACACACACACACACATCATATATTTTTTTATTCAAATGTTTATCTGTGTTCCCTTCATGCAAGATGACACTTTTTTTTTGGGTGCTGAAATAATGGTTAGTAAACCCTCTACGCCTTGGGAAGTAGCTGGAGGGGAACCTTTTAATGCCGGGCATTGTTTATCCAATGGCTGTCAACTTAAGTCAACTTTTTTTATAAGTGGCTCTCCCCCTCCTCCGACAATCTCTAATCAAGCGTCTCCTGCATATAGGTATATTGATACTTTGGAGCAAATCATTCAGGGAATTATATCATGGTTATCATATAAATTAAATGTCCTAGGATGAATTTATCTTTTGTAGCGTTGCCCGGCAGTATGGAAAGTACTTAATGGCATACATTCTATCATTGCTAGCATCCAGATTAATATTTCTTGCTCTGCTTGCTGCCAATCATAAACGTTCATGACAACAAAAGAAGTAAAAAGCAAAATGACTCTGCTGAATGAGGCATCTGGATGATACGTTTTCTGCACTACATATGCTTAATGTTGATGAGACTAATCAACCTTGTGTGATCTTTGCTTGTGAATATACTGCAGACTGGACAAGAAACCGATTTTGTCCTAGTTTCATGTTCAGGACTAGGAATTGAACCTTCCAGAAGGGAGCAGGTTCTTAAAGCCAAGAAGGTTGGTCACATTATTTTGTTTTATTTTCTTTGACTTTGTTGAGATGTGCTTATTTTTTTACTATGTGTGATGTGTCAATGTTTGGAATTTCTCCAGGCTGGGGAGGATTCATTAAGAAGATCTGGCCTTGGATACACAATAATTCGTCCTGGTCCCCTAAAGGTAAAGTCCCAGTTGCAAACTAGGGGACTTGTAATTGATAATTGCATGCCATTTAATTCATAAGATTTAACTCTTGACTTTGCAGTTTTGTAAGCTCATACTTGCATATAGAACATATATCTGAGCATGCATTGGTATATTAGTTGATGTTTTACATCTTGACTTGGACAAGTTGTTTTCTTGTGAGCTTATAGTGCTTTAGATGTGAGGTTCTTAAGGTGGTTTCTTGATGGATATTCAAAGCATTGGAGGCATTATTGCTTTTGTGATGTACTATAGAGGTTTTGGTATAGCCGTATGGGCCACGACTGGATGGCATTGTTGATGTATTATAGAGGTTTTGGGATAGGCAAAGAAAGTTCATGCCTATCCTGTCTTCTATCATTCTATGCGACAGACTGTCTCTATGGCCTCTGTATGGAGTTTGCCTAATGGCTGTTTTGGAAAATATCCTTGACAAATGTTGAGACATTGCAGTGCGTTATTTTGCTGTTGTTGTTGTTGTCTTTTTTTTTTTTTGGCATTTTCTCTGTTTTGCCTTTTATGGGGGACTTCTTGTCCTGTCATATTTTACTCTTCTCCCTTTAAGATCCATGAAACTAATTCTGCTATTGGAAAATAAAATATAAAATAAATTGTAGAATATTTTGTATATGGTGAAGTTCTTGAATGGATGGTTTATTTTAGACATATTTAAACTGCAAGGTTCCAACATAAATTTTTCTAAACGCCTCATATTGCAACCTCAAGAGAGGTTAATGTAATATTAAGAAGAAATTCACCCTTTTTATTGTGTGTGCACATGATTTTTCTAAATAAGGAGGATATTGTAGTAAATAATTATTTTTCTATTATAACTAATAGTTTGAAACCCTTGCAGGAAGAACCTGGTGGCCAGCGTGCTCTAATATTTGACCAAGGAAACAGAATATCTCAGGTTAGTGCACTTCTTTGTTATCCATTATTCAAGCCTTAACCCTAAACTAAGAAGTATGGACACTGATTCAAACATAGGACACGATATTGACACGGACACCGTAAGTCCGTAACACAACAAAGGTTGATTGTATCGTGTCTGATATGAATGTCTGCTTCACAGAGGCAGCTCCTTTTTTGTTTTGTTCGTACTTCATTGATCTCAAACGATTGTTATCGGAGACAAGTTTCTTTTTCTTTTCTTTATTTATTGAACTATATTCATAAATCACTTTTAATTATAAAAATGATTGATCTGACTGATGCCAAATCTTGTACATGATTTTCAGGGCATCAGCTGCGCTGATGTGGCTGATATATGCGTGAAGGCACTACATGATTCAACTGCAAGAAACAAAAGCTTTGATGTGAGTAAATGCCGCTTGGTTATAAAACTCAACTTCAACTAAAAGAAACTAAAGCATTTTCAAAATTGTACAGGTATGTTACGAGTATGTTGCTGAGGAAGGGAGGGAACTTTACGAGCTGGTATGTGAACAAAAATTGATGGCACTTTTGTCAAGGAAAGAAGAATAGATATTAAAAAAAAAAAAGGAGTTTCTTATGAACTAGTCTGCTTGCTTGGAAACTGAAATTTTTTGTCTGCCTCTGCTCAGGTTGCACACTTACCTGACAAAGCAAATAACTACTTGACCCCAGCACTTTCGGTCTTAGAGAAGAATACCTGATCGTCCCTTGTTAGTATCTCCTGCAGTAACCTCCACAACATACTTCCCAAAATTGAGATTTTACACATTCGTTGGCTACTTTGCTCTACATGCTGCCCAAGTGAGATTATGCAGTTATTAGATCCAATGTTAATATGACATATGAACAAATGTATATTACAGAATAAATAACAATGATTCTGTCACATTGCTAGTAAACAATGAGTTTAATTGAGTGGAAAAAGTAATCATTAGGTTGAGAAGAAGAAACACTTGTAAACAATGCTCTAATTCATGAATTATAAAACAAAAATTCTACATGGTATTGACAAGATACCTCAGTTTTTTCCTGACTAATGATGCAGTTGGTGTGAAATGGGAGCCTTTCAGAGGGAAAGATACAGCAATCAACTTTTTAAGAGATAATTCCCCGAAATAAAACCTTTCTAAGGGTCTTTGGTCATGATTAAAGTCACAAAAGAGATTGAGAGATTTAGAGATTTCTAGTGCTCGAGCACTCCAAATGAAGTTATGGATCAATAGCCATGAATGCATTTTGAATTTGTAGAAGAGTTTAGATCTCCCCCTCCGAGCAACATTGTTCTTTATATTCGTTGGTGTTTTCGCATTTGTCCTTCTTATTTGCATTTGTAGCTCTTGATCTAACTTACCTCATTATTTATTTTTCCCAAGGTTTCATTTTTATAATTATTATTTCTACTTATTTGAACAGGGGGAGGTATTTACCCATGAGGATCATCTTTATCTTCCTTTAATTGACTCTGAAGCAATGGATGCTCTGTATTTTGAGATAACTCCTCAATCCTCATGGATTTGGATTCTGGAGTATGTGATTTACAAAATCCAATTAACATAAGATCTAAAGCATAAGCACTCAACTAAAAATTTAGTGCGCTGGGGCGCACTAAATGAGGTGGGCCTCACGCTCCCTGTGAGAGTGGGCGCAACTGAGTGCGCCCCAGCGCACAAAATATGCGTTCTAAGCACTCGGTGTTGTGTATTAAGAACACACCTTTAAAAATTTTTCTTTTGATTATATTTGTCACATTGTAGAAAGAATCATGGGATTGAAAGATATTGTTAACTTAGGATTAACAAAGTTTTAGCAGTTGACCTGTTGTTTTTGGAGATTTGAGCACCTCCCCTCTTTATGTTTTCAAAAGCAAATTTATTGTGACATTCAGATTTCAAGGTTGGTGGGGAGAGAAGGTGGGAGCGGAGGAAGAGCATAAAACTGGCATAAATGGTCATAGGTGTTACAGGGGATGAAGGATTGAAGATGATGAATAGGGGGAACTATATTTGCATTAGTGAAAACTTGACGGTTCTGCAAACCAAATTAGCTAGTCTATACCCGTGCTTTGCACTGGGATTGAGCTATTTCTTCAATCAAATATATAATATTATGTTAATTTATTACATTTATAATTGAGCTTTGATTGTGAACTTTAATAACTATTATATGTAAAATGATAAATGCATTTTTAAAAATAACGAATTTCATGTTTAACATAATATATGGAACTAACTTTACTGAATAAAATAAAGTATTACAAATTTAACCTTACTAAGCAAAGGAATTTGAGAAGCTTTATGATACAAATCCACATGTTATATTTGTAGTATGATTTAATACCAGTATCTCCCTCATGAACTTACAATGAACAAGTAATGAATTAAGAGAATGATGAAATATGATAGGTTGTTTCAAGATATATTTAATAAATAAATATAAAAGTATATGCTCTTCACAAAATAAAAAATTAACAACAATTATAGTTTATTTCTTGGCATAATTTTAACAATAAAATAACAGTAAAATAATAATCAATTATTTAAACATAACACATATGTATACCTAATTTAATTTATGAAAGATCTCTTTGTAAATAATATTGCTTGTAGCATTTGATAGATTACCATATCTATCACAAATTAAAATTTACAAACATACTTTGCTCTATACCCTTGATATAGCAACTTAAGATTGATCATGGCTAAAAACATATTTAAGCAAAAATAAACCAATGGTTACAAATGATTGACCTTGACTCTTATTGATAGGCATCGCAAAACTTGTAGATATTAGAAATTGTCTTATTTGAAACTTGAATGACATTCTTGAATGCAACGGTGAAAATTATTGCTACTATAGTTTATGAGGTAATATTTAAGGAGAAGTCTAAGCTACACCCCAACCCCATTTTTTTTTTTTACTTTTTCTATTTTTAATTTTTTAAAAATTTTTTTTTTACTTTTTAAAAATAATTAAGTATTTTTTATCTTATATAATTTTTTCAGAATTTTTTAAAATATTTTTTAATTTTTTCTTGAATTTTTTTTATATCTTTGTTACTATTCATCCATAATTTTTTTACTATTCATTTGTGACTAAAAAAATTCTACAAAAAATACAAAAACATATTTAAAAATTATGAAAAAGATTTATGATATAAAACTTAATTAATTGATTTTAAAAAGTAAAAAAAATTAAAAAAAACAAAAAAAATATAAAAAAAAAAGTTTAAAACTCCCCTACCGCCCACTAATGTGGGCGGTAGAGGAGTATTGCCCAATATTTAAACATCTCACAATGTGGGCGGTAGGGGAGTTTTGCCCAATATTTAAACATCTCACAATGTTAAAGTTAGTTTTCAAATCTCCTGTTGTACAATTAAGACATTGAACAACTTCACGATAAAAAGCTGCAAAAGTTGTACTTTATATTTTATATAGATCTTAATAATCTTGATCTCTAAAATATTTATGTATGTATTCATTATTGACTTAATCAATATTATATTAGATCTTTACCAAAAGAAGACCACCATGTTCTTCCACGTGGAATGTTAGTCACCTCACCTGTTATCCAATTCATTCTTATATTATGTAGAAACGACAACTTTTCATAGTATAGTATATGAGAATTTGAGAAAGTTTAGTTTAAGGTAGATATGAAGTTGGATACCAATCATATATGTTTATAAGTGATATGCAATGAGATTTATTTTAAATATATTTATATGTGAATTTATTATTGATATAATTAAAAAAACTTTTATATTATATCTATTTAAGAAATAAAATTTTTTTAAATAGATTTTTTATAAAAAATATATAAATGGATCTATGATAAATGTACATATGTGTATGTCAAAAATAAGTATCTCATATCCAATTTGTATATAAGTTCATTTATTATTGGTTTGATCTACAAAAGATATATAGAATATGTCTATCTAAAATCTGCTTAACTTTTAATATGCTTATATGTTTATTCATAATTAATTTAATTTTTTATTTATCTCAAGTAAATTGTTTATTTAAAAAAATTTCAAATAACTTTTATCTAATTACTCTGCATCCTAATATCAAGTGCATGCAGGTAAAAGTCTCACACAACTTCTAATCTATAAAACTTAACAAAAAGAGAGAATCCATAATATGAAGTTATAAATTGAGAATTCATCATTATGAGGTAACATTGATTACTTCCACAAGTGAAAAGGTTTTTTTCGAAAATATAGATGTTGCTAGTATATGTATATGTCCAAAATCCCACAAAATATTTAAATTGAAAGAAACCTAGTAGCCATTATGAAAAAACCATAGGCTTTTCTATAAGCTCTATTTCCAAACTAAGAAATCATAGCTAACAACCTTATACTCCTGAAAAAGCACTATTTCTATACCTTCATGGCTTAATGTAACATTAACTGAGACAATTTATTGATAAAATTTTGTACAATTCCTCAAAGACACCTCTATCAAGACCTAGGCGCTCACTACAAAAACTTGATGGTACAACTTAGAAATGCAACAGTCTTGTCCATTCAAGGAATAAGAGACACTCACCAAAGCAATAAAACCCTTAACATAAGAACAAAGCCAAAACTATAAACATCACTTTTCTCACTAAGCCTGATGGTTGTGTAGTATCTACATAAGGAAACTCATTTGCATCACAAGTCTATAATTTTTAAGATAAAAATTTTTTGTGAAAATATTTTAGTGTTAGAAAACCACTTACCATAAAACATTAGTTAGATGAGGGCTAATTTTTGTTTAATATCTCTTATTTAGCTTTCTTAATTGCACTTGACACAAGCCATCAATACCTTGTGTTATATTTAATGTGAATGTCAAAACCAAATTCTCAATCATTTGGTCAAAGAAGCTCTATACTTTACCAAAGTAATTAACCTAAAAGCTAGGGATTCATATTTAAAAGATAAAAAATTGCTTAAATGCTAATCTCAGTATCATGCTTATACACCTACATTGATATAAAGTCAAGATAGGTTTAGCCAAAAAATTAAGCCTTGCTTCCTAACAGGAGGGAAAGCAAAAAGATGGTTTGGGATATAACCAATTTTAGATAATTCAGCACTTGCCTATATGCTTACTATAAAATTTAAAAGCTATAATGTAAAGATAAGCTCATTGTCTTAGCTAATAACACTTTCATTGTATCAATTATACCATTAAAGTTGGGTTGCAAATACAGAATTCAAAATACCATTTCCCCAAAGTGAAAGTTAAATAGGTTAGAAGACTATCTAGAAGACAATTGAGTTCTAAAATATCCACAATGCACAAAAAAATTACAAAATTACATGATTCCATGTTAAAACACAATCTATTAGCCAGAATATTAACAACTCCATATTTATTATAATTACAAAACAAACCCAAAAAATAGCTCCATGCAATACCTTGGAATATAACTAAATCTCACATCAAGAAAATAATGATGCATTCCTAATGAAAACCAATACCAACAAATTTTGAAATTGCTACTTATTCTGTCTAATGTACTTATTATATTGAGTCCTTATGTAACAATCAATTAAGGAATACAAATTGCTACTTATAGAAGACTCATGATTTATCCCTGTCTAGCACAGAATGATCACATAGTTTAATATGAAAGTGCTCTATCCATGTCAGCTAACGAAATATGAAAGTGCTCTTCCATGTGTTACTTCATATGATCATGTAAAATGTACTATCAAAACAACATTGTCATGATCTCCTGCTCCTCTAACCTCATATATGGTGGACTTGAAGATGCAAAAAAGAAGGGAAAGTTTAACTATTAACTCTTATTTCTTATATTATAATAATAATAATAATAATACTTTTTAAAAAAAAAATTGGTCATGTGGTCCAATAAAACTACTAAAAGAGAAATAATTCCATCTACAATTTCTCAAGTGCAACTAAACAAACAAAATTCAAAGAAGTACTAATCTTGTAAAACTAAAAATCATCTATGAAGAATGCCTATTGGTCGTATGTGTTTGTACTTTGTAGCATATGAATTCTTAGGTTTGTTTAGAAGGTTGAATA
>JASKGM010000009.1:46048-56097 GCA_034509205.1 Ceratonia siliqua
TTGTGCGTTATCCCTTAATCAAGGGATTCCAATTACCATTATTACAACCTTAATCAAGGGATCACAATATTTCAACAGAATCATACCAGCGGCACTTTTCATTAGATTGACATTACATCTAATAACATTTTGAGTTTCCAGCCATTGTCGGAC
Source organism: Ceratonia siliqua (assembly GCA_034509205.1). Lineage (NCBI taxonomy): Eukaryota > Viridiplantae > Streptophyta > Magnoliopsida > Fabales > Fabaceae > Ceratonia > Ceratonia siliqua. Next base: position 46,202 of record JASKGM010000009.1, read on the forward strand.
CTATGTTCGTCATTCTAGGTCATCTTTGGGCTGCCTTTTTCCCAAAAAGTCAGAGGGAGTGTTAGAGTTGATAATTGAGTTCTTCTATTTTAGTTTATTGTTCTTTGTTCTTTTATTGAAGACTTTGGCACTAATAAGAAATTGTGTTGTTGGGTGCTCGGTGAGCAACCCAAGTAGTGTAGACTAACTAAGAGAAGATCAAAGGAACTACTTAGGAGAAGTAGGTTGAAGACTTTTGGAAGATATGCCATTGTGTTAGATGATGTGGTCGAGGAGAGCAGTTATGAGAATGTCGAGGAAGCCACTCAGGGGAAGCAAGTCGAAGAATGCTATGAGCTGTTTGTATACCGAGGACATCGTCAAAAAAGTGCTAGTTGCTTAAGTTTTTCAGTGATTGAGTTATTTTATTTGGTTATTATTTTTTGTTTTTGTTTTAATTGGGTTTTATTTGTAACAAGTTGAAGCTTGAATAATCTTTAGCTAGCAGGGGAGGATTAGAATTATCTTCTATTTAGGATAGTCTTCTAATTAGATTAGTCTTCTAGTTTCATTAGTTTTCATGTCTTAGTTTATCTCTCGCAGTTTATTTTGTAGTTAAACTCTATTTCTATTATTATAAATTGATGAAAACCTGAGTTGTATAAACTAGAAACTGGACTCTTGGTATTTTATTGATAAAAGGATTAGCAGCAGAACAAACCCAATTGACCAAAACAGAATTGAAATAGCAAGAAACAGAGGCTATGATTCCCTGTATTACAGAATTGACACTTGGCAGCTAACAAAGACTGAAAAGAATTAAAAACAGCAGCACACACAGCACCATAACCTTCTCTCTAGCTATTGGGCGATAGAATCCCCTCCCTTCAAGTCTCAAAACTCTACATATCAAAACCAACAGCTTATGCCCCTATTTATATAGTGTTAAGCCAGAACCCATGTGCACCCAGACTCCAGACTCCTAACACTAACAGTTTCCTTACTAATTCAGACTCCTAACACAGTTTCCTTACTAATTGAGACTCCTATGCTGACTTAAATACTTAACTCTGACTTAAACACTAACACGTGAGCCACTTAAACACTAATAGAACACCCCCTACCCTAACACATGAGCCACTTAAATACTGTTAAATACTGGGGCCCATAATAAATAAAGGAAGTTACAAGGGCTGTTTAGACTTTAGAGTGTGGGTTTTCTTTCAGCCTCTAAACCTTGGCTTTGACCCTAAATTTCAACAGCTATGTTTATACTGAAATTAAGGCAAGAATGGAAGGGAAAAAACAACTCAATGACTATATTAAATGATTCATCAAAATGTGCAGTATCATAATTGACTTGCAATAAAAAATCAGAACCTGTTTATTAGATTAACTATTAATAATAATACAAAATCCTTTGAATTTGTTAGGCTTGGTCTTCAACATTCTTCGTATGAAGACAATGTATTAGAGTTTCATTTCATGATAAACTAAAGAATACCAATGATGAATCTAAACTTTAACAGACAAGAAACAAGTAATTTCATCATTGCTTGGGCTTCAAATCACGCAGTAGAAAACATTTAAATCAAGGTTGGATGGCACACTTCACACCATAAGCCATGTCGTAGTCAATTAACTATAGATCATTTTGGTTCTAGATGGTGAATTATTTATTCAGCTTTCTAGTTAAAAATATATATCTTACTAATTTGCAACAGATTTTGGGTGCTCCAGCTAACTTTTTCTAAAGAACTTCCTCTAAGCTTCTGTGTAAAATTCTCCAGCCGTTCACCTCTAGGATCCAGATATTTTTTTCAACTGTTTCTGAGCTTTCAGCCTCTGTTTATAGAGGAAAGTTGATAATTTATAATTTCTAATGTTTGACATCTCATTCATCTTGAATCATGTAAGTCTTGCTAGCATTCTATGAAATTTTCTAAGTTTGATGTTATTGTGGTAGTTTGTATTACATGACCGATCAAACATAGAGCTGATAGGTTCATTGAACGCAATATTTCTTGCAGTTGGTGATGCCAAGACTGGGTTGGAGATGGCTACTTGCATTGTCTTCCCTACCCTCATTATTCCTCCTCCTGTTCTACAGACTGACTCCTGAGTCACCAAGATATCTATGCTTAATAGGTAGAACAACTGATGCATTTACTATTCTGGAGAAAATAGCAAGAGTGAATGGAACAAAACTACCTCCTGGCATCATTGTTGCTGATCATCAAATTGAGCTAGATAAAATTGATAATCCTTCAGAAGACACGCATTTACTCTCACCAGGGAAAAATGAAGGTGAACCTTCTAAAGGAATGGATACTTACTTTGGGTGCATCTCGTCACTGACAATGCTTCTTTCATCGAAATTGGCAAGGCCAACCCTTCTCTTATGGGTAGTGTTCTTTGGTAATGCTTTTTCATATTATGGCCTTGTTTTGTTGACCTCTGAGTTGAACAATGGACGTAGTAAATGCACGCCACATGAATTGCAGTCAGAGAAGTCCAATGGTGTTAGCTACAGAGATGTTTTTATCGCTAGTTTTGCAGGTAAAAAAATTGTTGTCTACTTATTTCAGAGTTATCTTGCTCTATCAATGCAGGAAGGTGGGTGACTGATTCATGATTTTGGTTTGTGCATAGAGGTACCTGGGCTCCTCTTGTCAGCTGCAGTAGTTGATAAACTCGGCCGTAAGATCTCAATGTCAGCTATGCTCTTCATATATTGCATTTTCCTACTACCATTAGTTTTCTATCTGCCTGAAGGTCTAACAACAGGCCTTCTGTTTGGAGCTCGCATATGCATCACAGCAACCTTCACAATTGTGTACATATATGCTCCAGAGGTAACAAACTTATTTAATGTGAAATGATTTTGAATGATCTAAAGAATAGAAGAGTAGAATTTTTAGACAACCTTTATTACATACATTACAAATGCATAGTTCATGTAAGGACCTGGTATTTATAATAGCTTCTCATACTTTTATATGATTGTTTCGTTTGCTTCTAATTATTTTACCAGTAAGTAATTAATGTATAATTTTCAATTATCATTACTTAATCTGAGGTGTCATGAATTGGACTTTGATCATGCTTGTGCCTTATTTAGCAACAAAAGGAATGAGAGGGAAAGCAGAGGGAGAGAATTTTCTGAAGCATTAATCCTGCTTGTCCTATGTATTTATTTATATTTAGTAAATAGGTTACTCAGCTTTATCTCCTAATATTTGTGTTATGTGCACGGATAGTGCAGAAACTTGAGAGCATTTATTTTTGCATTGCTGAGTGACAGCTTCCCAGTTTTAGCTTCCTACTGCGTCATCCATTGAAGATAGTTCTTGCGCCTAGTCAGTTTTCTATCAGTGATCTTCAGATTGGACAAGATCTCAGTGGTCATTACAGTTTTCTCACCTATAGCAGTGCCAAATGAGGTTGCTGACACTTCACTCGATGTGTCAGCCTGATACAGCACTAGATAATTACACAAACTCCAAAAATGCGACAAATTATTGAAGAAAATCCCAGAATCACAACATTCTCCAGTCTCCCACATTAAACACAGCCTCCCTAGCCCAAAACGCCGCTTTCTGCCTCAGATCTAGACCAAAAAGCCCCTCATGTTCTGCCAAAACGCCCTAATCATGCTGATAGGGCTCCAACAACATCTACCTTGAAGAACCAGTACAGCCTTCGTGCATGACTTTCAAGCCTGAATCACCATGGAGGGTGGCCAGAAATAGGATTCCAACCAAAACCCTAGCCTTTGTTTTTCTTTTTAGAACCCTAGAAGAAGAACTACACAGAATCAGACTTCTATTTCAGAATCAGAACCTAATGCTCTGATACCATGTTATGGAGAGAAGATAGAATTATAGGGAGAAAAGAGACAGAAGAAAGATGTGAATGGGATAGTGACTTGATACAATGTTAGATCCCCATGTGTCTATTTATAATAGAAAACTAGGTCAAGTACATTATAGCCCAAGCCTACTAGGGTTAAGCCTAGACGCACAGATCACTCTTAACCTAGCCGTCAAGCATTCTAACAAGTATGACCTGGTTCACCAAAATTACTATTTATAACATACTCGTGATCTTCTTCGTCCTTCATTACCCCTACCTCCATTGCTACTGCCTTGAAAATTACCTCTACTTCATCTTAACCACCGTTATTGTTATTGATTTGGGCCACAAGAGCTTAACACTTTGTTGTATGTACTGCTGCCTTGCCTTCGTTTGGGAAGTTTGCAAAACATGAGTGCAAGCATCTTTCAAAGTATCAACTTCATTGTTTAATAGTATTTGAGACCAAGTTACCTCGTATTTCTATTCCAAGCCAGACTACAAACTCAACAAAAATTTTCTCCCATTGAGCAAGCATCTCATCCACACTCAGAACTCATTAGAGAATTCAACTCTTCACCAAACTGCTTATACTTGAAAGTGATCAACTAACCCTTTTCTCCTTTGACTGGATCTGTAAATTTCCTCTTAACAATGCAGAAGTACGATTCATAGCATTACCAAACTCACCATAGATGAATTCCAAAAATTCCCAAAGGTCCTTCACTGTTTTACGATGATTGATCAGACTTGTTCTCTCCGAAGAATTAACAAGGTGATCCAGGATCCACTTACCTTCTCTCGTACAAGATTTTGCAGCCTCCTCCACTTTGATAGATGTTTCTATATGATGCCAGTCCTTTCCCATTCCACCAAGCCTTTCTGATACAAGAAAATTCTCCATTCACATTCAAACCACAGCCATACTGAAGTTGCGGTTGAATTGAAGCTTCAATTACCAAAATTTGTCGAGAAAAGCCTTGAGCTTAGTTCAAACAAGAGAATCAGGCCTCTGAGGACTCTTTTGCATTGAAAGACCAAAATAACCACCACACAGCTGCAACACACTATGAAGAGCAAGGATTTAAGATAGGAAAAATAGGACTCTACGGGCATGGATTCATGCTTCTAACCCCAAGGGAGGTGATGTAGGAAAAAAGGGAAAACAAAAGAAAGTAACTTATTTTACTCAAATCAATATGTTGTTAGGGCCCCAATTAAGTATGTCTACGCCAGAAAGGGAAGGTTGACTCAAGACAATAATTCAGGAAAGGCAAAATTATCGGATTGCAGGCAATAGAGAAGATTTGACAGCTTTGGTTTCATCTGTTGTCAACAGATGGATTTCCTATTTATGGTAGGAAATCATGTTAGTAGGAGAATCTGATTTAAGGGCCGATTTGGGGGCTTAGTTTGGGCAAGGAATTGATTAGCAAGGATCCATTTCTGTTTTGGTAATAAACCTGATTAGCAGGATTTATGTTTGTTTTGCATTTTGAATTATTTCCTTTCTTTGTAAGAATTATTTCATTTTTCTGTAAGGCTATTTATAGCCTATTTTCTAATGAATAAGTCATCAGAGAATTTACCCAACAACTTAGACTTGAGTTTAGGAGGCCTAGGCACCTTGAATTACCTACCTAGGAGGTTTAGGATTCCTCGAAGCATCCTAACTTGGTTCTCTATCAGCCAAGATAGGGAAAGTACGAAAAACAGACTCAGCTAACTTACCAGTTGTCAAATACTACACCAGATCTAAAAATAAGGCACATAACATATGTCACTTTATCAAAAGGGCATAACTACTTATAGGCAACCTACACAAGAAATCCTAATGATACTCAAATATGTGTAACTAGTATCGTAATTCTACTATGATTCTACCACATGGGATAACATATCCCTATGATCAAGTAACGTAATTCAAAACCTAGATTGTACCAATTATTTAATTACAAATCCATAAATCCCAAATCATACTTACATAATTAAATAATAAAATAAATAATAATAACATCTTATCCTTTACCATTTTTCCTTGGTTGGCAAAAACTCGTCCTCAAGTTTTGAAATGATCAAGGAGGAGAAAAAGACAGGCAGCAGTAGTAGTTGATGGTGGTGGAAGAAACAACAGTAACAGGAACTTTGGATGGACAAAGTCTTTACTCTTTAGGGATAACAAGCTCATCTTGATCAATTAATTCAGTCTCCATAGGCTTCTTATCAACAACTTAAATATTGCTGATCTCTTCAGTTACAGGAATGAGAACATTAATATTGTTATCTTCTTCAACAACTTTAGCTTCATAGACTCATCTCATCAATAATAACAGGGTCAAGATTAGTTATTGTTGCGTGATGAAATTCTTTATTGATGCCCTTCACATCTTCACACAATGCACAGATTTCATCTCAAAATTCTTCCAACTCTTTCATTACTTTCATTTCAAAAGAAAATAAATTTTCTTGTAAAGAAAGTGCATCATTTTTAACACAAGCAAAAGACTTCAAATAAACTTGATTAGTGTAGTCATAGGATTCATAATCAATTTGTATTTATCAAGCCGTTTGAAATTTGTGCATTGAGGGTAATGCTTGCTCTGTTTATTTGTATTTGCAATATATAGGCATGATCTCAATTTAGAATTCTGCTCAAAACTTTTTGATCTCCAAATAAACAGGATCAGAACTCGTGTTCAGAGTTTTATGAAAATAAACACTAATCAGACTTAAGATGTGGTCCGTCACATTATATTTATTTTCTTTCACATTGTTCATTTGTTGCTTCATTTATCAGTTAAACTAGCTTCTAACTGGTTCATTTTGTTGGTTCAATAAAATTTGTATCTGAATTCTGATGAATGCTTGTGAACTAAAATCTTCTTTTATGTTACAAGAAGTTTCTTTGTACCGATTTAAATATACTTCTATGAACTACTATGTTTATGTGATAAAAATAAACTTGTGATTTGATTTGATAGAAGGTGTAAAACAATGATCATGCCATTGAAGATAGTTTGACAATCTTTATTTGTCTGATGCTTGTTTACCCATGGCTGAAAAATTGATATTTGCATGATTTGTGTGAACTGCAGATATACCCAACATCAGTCAGAACAACTGGCGTCGGAATCGCAAGTTCAGTGGGCAGGATTGGTGGAATGATATGTCCTTTAGTGGCAGTGGGTTTAGTACGTGATTGTCATCAAACTGCCGCTGTCCTTCTGTTTGAGATAGTTGCTCTTCTTTCAGGGATATGTGTAATACTCTTTCCAGTTGAGACCATGGGCCGAGAACTACGAGATAGTGTGTCAAGTCCAAAACAGATTAGCACATTACTATAATGAGGTTTGCCCTTCCCTTGATCTTTCAAGTCATAAAAATTAATGGATAAAATATTGCTCAGCCCTAATTTTTCTGTTACTAGTAGCTCCCTTTCTTTGTTATGAGAAGAGTGATGAAATATGCCTGAGTTATTGATCTAAACAGGTCAAGCGTATAGAAGTTATCCCTTCTCATTTATCATATGAAACAAGAAATTTCATCGTAGTTTGCCACATATAATTGTTGGATTGATTGGAGCCATTGTCCGAGAATAGTCAGCTGTCTGATGAGGGATTTAGTATATTGCCATTGTATATCATTATATGCAAATATATCATATATCATTTTAATATATTGCCTTGGTTCTGTATCTACTAATGTTTGGTTGATCCATAATTTAAATTCTCTACTTGATTTACCTTGACGTTTATCCATCTAAATAATTATCTGATGTCATTTTTCAGAAATCAGCTTAAAGCTGGATTATGTGAATAATATTAATTATTTAAATTTATGATGTAACTTTAATTGGTGAATTATGGTATGTAATTGGAAATTAGAGGTAATTAAGCGCTTCAGTTACAATCATTCATGAGCGCCTACCTGGGGGCCTATTGCTTAGGACCTCCTGTAAAAAGGAAAGGATGAGGAGAACGCCCGGAGAAATCTCTGAAAGCGAGCACTCCTAAGGTTCCCATCATTCAAGGATCTCTTCTGCTAAGATAGACTCAGAAAGAGCCCCTAGAGAACCTGTCTCTTCGACCAGAAGTCTTTCGAAGGGACAGAAAATACCCCACCTTGCCAACTAAGACTCCGAGGCATAGGTTGAGATGGTCTGACTGACCCCAGGGCTCATGCTCTCCCTCATCACTAGCAAAGCACTGGCTTGAGAAGAAGAGTGACAAGGTTATTTTGATTGCGAAAGTGCTCTGAGTGGGTTTGGCACAGTCCCAAAGACCACCTGCAGCATCCCAAGTTAGACAAGATTGAAGCGCAGTGAAGGAGAGATCATCCTCCTCCTTTCTCCCCTGGAAACCAGTCATTGGGAGTGGATTGGTTTGGTTAGGTTGGAATGAAGGTGACTTTGTATCAAGCGAACTAGCATGATTGCTTAGGGTGTGAGCTAATATGGCCTCTGTACATAAGGTCCTTATTTTTTATTAGTTAAGGCAACTTAGGCTTTTTGAGCTCTTAAAACCAAGCACCTTTCTGTAAGTTTTATGACCAACCACAGATCTGCTATTACCTCATGCCCTCTATTTTGTTACTTTTGCAGCCATTCTTTTTCCACTCTTTAAAAACAAATCGCCTTTATTAACCTGCATATTTAGCCCCCAATAGCACTTATGTGGGTCTACGGAGCTCACCTGCCGTCTTCAACGTCAACATACCTTCCCCACTAATCTATATCAATGCTCCATTACCATTAAAAGCCGGACTGGCCCATTTAGGAGTGGGAATGGGAAAGACTTTTACCTTGCAGGGGTGGGGATGAGAAAAAAATTGTCAGAGATTTGGGACGAGGCCTCCGCTTCTTGGGATCTTCCTCGTCTCTCTATATAAAATTATTAAAATATTTTAAATATATATCATTAATTTAATATATATTTTAATACCTTTTTATTAGTGAAAAATATTTATTATTTTTAATATGAAAATCAATATTATATTTTTGAGTTAATAATTTAATTGTCATTATTTTTTTCTAATTTTATATTTTTTTATATTTTAAAAAAAATATTTTCTTGCATTTAGGATTCTCGTAGATTTCTGTGAATTCTCGAATCATCATAGAGAATGGGAATGAAAATTTTCTTCACCACAGGAATTGAGGGCAAGGACGGAGAGATAGGGAAGGGGAGGAGATGGGCTTCCGTCCTACCCCGTTGCCATCCCTACTTGGAATTAGTACTGTCAAACCGCCCCGCCCCGTTTGACATCAACCCGTCCCTTAAACGGGGCAGGGTGGGCCAACCCTCCAAAATTGGCGGGTTGGAAAACAAAGAAAAGGAGGGGAAGTTGGCAGGTTGGCCCGCCAACCCGTCCCGCCATGCAAGTGGGTCGGGCCGGGTCAACCCGCCATTTTGGAGAGTTGCAAATTTCAAACCCAGCCCGCCATTTTAAGCGGGCTGAGCGGGCTAACCCAGCGGGCCCAACCTGTTTTGACAGTTCTACTTGGAATGCCTCTTCTGTGCATTTAAATGATGACTTTCCCTCAATCCACAATAAATTAAAGGGAAAGGAGTTTTGGCACTTTGAATTTTTATTTTTTTTATTTTTTAGCATAATTAAATTATTGTCTATGTTATATAATTTTTTGAGAATTTTTTGAAATATTTTTATTTTTTTTAAATTTTTTTAAAAAAATTTATACTATTCATCTATAATTTTATTGATACGTATAAGTAAAAAAATTTTAAAAAAATAAAAAAATATTTTAAAATATTCTTAAAAAAATATATGATATAAATAATAATTTATTAATATTAAAAAAATAAAAAAAATAACTACTAAAAATAATAAAAAAATTAAATAACTTATCCTACCGTCACAAATAGTGGCTGTAGGATAGAAGTTTCCTAAATAAAATTTCTTAGGGACTTGTATTTTACAGCCAGGATAACTTTAAAACTTTTTTTAAAATTTTTTTTAATTTTTTTAATTTTATAAAATTAATTAATTATATGTTTATATGATGTATTTTTATTAGAATTTTTTGAGATGTTTTTATATTTTTT
>JASKGM010000009.1:56197-100504 GCA_034509205.1 Ceratonia siliqua
TTGATGAAGAGAGTATGATCACCTTGACTCTATTTATATCCCATATTTATCATAACTTTGGTGAGTCTCCCAAACCAAGCTCTAGGAGACTGTTTCAATCCATACAATGCTTTCTTAAGCTTGCATACTTTGTTGGTGCCTAACTTCTCGCTGAAGCCAGATGGAATTTCCATATATATTTCCTCCTTAAGTTCCCCATGTACGAAGGTGTTTTTTACATCATATTGCTGCAATTGCCAATCATAATTGGCTGCTAGGGACAGTAAGACTCTGACTGTATTCATCTTGGCAACAAGAGCAAGGGTTTCTTGATAGTCTATCTCATATGTCTGAGTGTATCCCTTGGCAACTAATCTGGCTTTATACCTCTCAAAAGTGTCATCTGTCTTATACTTGACAGTATAAACCCATTTGCATCCCACTAGTTTTTTTCCTCTAGGTAAGTCCACCACTTCTCAAGTTTGATTTTTGTTCAAAGCTTCAATTTCAACAGCCATGGCATTTCTCCAATGTTTACAAGATAAGGCCTTAGGTAGTATAGTGGAAATTGACAGAGTGTTTAGACTTACAAGGAACCCCCTATGAGATGGTGAACAATTTTCAAGAGACAAAAAGTGTGAAAGAGAATATAAAGGATGTTTAGTACATTCTCGAGTTCCTTTCCGAACAGCAAATCAATATCAGATATAGGTTCAGCTGCAAATGAAGGGTCAGCTGTTGTTACCTCATTTCCAGAGTCAGTGGTTGATGATGGGACTTGCTCTGGTTCAGAAACAAGATATGCCCTCCTTGAGTACACCTGAGAGAATAATGGGTGTGTAGCATCACCTGTGGGCTGTGAGGATATGGGCATAGATGATGATGGCTGAGATGAAGGTAAGTCTAGAAGAAAAATGTCTTTATCCTTATCTTCCAATAATGTGGTCTCCCCCCAAAGATAAAGTTGGGTAAAGTATGGCTCATGCTCAGCAAAAGTTACATCGGCAAAGACAAAGAATCGGTTGGTAGGTGGATGATAGCACTTGTATCCCTTTTGAGTTGAAGAATACCTTACAAAAATGCATCGTATGGCTCGCGGGTCAAGTTTCCCTCTATGTGGATTGTGAATGTGAACAAATGACATCCAAATATTTGAGGAACAAGGTGATTTGTGGTACTAATGTTTGGGTAGAACTGAGCAAGTGTTTCCATAGGACTTTCGAATCCCAAAACTCTAGAGGGTAGTCGATTTATGAGGTGAGTGGCTGTGAGGATTGCTTCCCCCCAATATCGTTTAGGAACATTGGTTTGGAATAAAAAGGCTCGGGTGGTGGCGAGAAGATGACCATTTTTTCGTTCGGCCACCCCATTCTATTGTGGAATGTGAACACAAGAAGACTCGTGAATAATCCCTTGTTGGTTAAAGTAGTGAGACAAGGTTTGATTGAATTAATCCCTTACATTATCCGATCTAAATCTTTTGATCTTTACCCCAAATTGAGTTTGGATCATGGTATGGAAATGAGGGAGAACATCGCGTACGTCAAATTTGGATTTTAACAAAAACAGCCAAGTGACTCTAGTATAGTCATCAATAAACGAAATAAACCATCGAGCCCCCGAGATATTTGGAATGGTGGATGAACCCCATATGTCACTATGGATTAAAGAGAAAGGAGTAAAGCTTCTTTTATTGATATTTGAAAAACTTACACGTCTATGTTTGGCTAGTTCACAGACATCACAATGAAAACTATCAATGTCTAGCCCTTTAATAAAGAAGGAAACATAGTTTTAAGGGTGCCAAATGAGGGATGATCAAGTCGAAGGTGGTGAAGTCATACTCTATCTTTTTGTAGGAGAATGCTTGGAAAGAAATGAAAGTGGTGACTTGTTCGTGCTACTACCCAGATTTTCAGGTGGCTTAAGGTAGTATAATCCGCCCTGCTCCTTAGCAATTATCTTCCTTGAACCCTGGTCCTGACATACACAGTGAGTAGGAAAAAATGTTACTTTACAATTCAAGTCAATGGATAGTTTCTGAACAGATACAAGATTAGTAGAGAGTTTAGGGATATGGAGAACATCCCTAAGAACAAATGAGGGGCTAATTTGGATATCGCCAATACCTGCCACAATGATTTGGGAACCATCGGCAGTACTTATTTTTTTATTGCTAGGACACGGGGTATAAGTACCAAATTTATAAGAGGAATGGGCCATATGGTCGGTGGCTCCGGAATCAATAATCCAAGAATTTAAAAAACCAATACTTAAGTATTTAGCCCAAAAGAGAATTTACCTAGTGTGCTAGAGAACAGGTACCTGTGGATGGAGAAGGTTTAAGAGATACCAAGAGATTTTACAGCCTCTCAATATCTTCGACAGTAAGTTGTGGGGGCCCGTGAGCCTTGTTTTCTTCCACTTGGGTGGTGGCTAGATGTGTCCCTCCTTGAGTCAGTTGTTGTCCCCTAGCCCCACTCTTTGCTCGAAGTGGAAGGCTTACCATGTAACTTTCAACACTTCTCCTTGGTATGCCGTGGTTTCTTACAATAAGTGCACCACAGCTTATTGCGATTATCCCCACCAGATGCCTTGGATAGTTCTGCTTTCCCACTATCAGAGGATGCTGTTCCTCGACTGGTTGTCTGATTAGTCAACAAGACAGAGGTATCTGTAATTTTAGGTTCAACCATCACCCCACGTCTACTTTTTTCACTCAAAACAATGGAAATTGCTGCATTCAGAGAAGGCAATTCTGTCTTTCCCAAAATTTGAACTCTGACTGGATCATATTCAACATTGAGGCCAGCCAAAAATTTATATATCCGGTCCTTCTCAACCTCACGTTTGAGTGTGGTTGTAGCTTCAGTACACTTCATCTTGACGCAACGGTAATGGTCTAATTCTTGCTATAACCCTTTAAGGAGATTGGCATACTCAGTGATAGATTTGCTTCCCTGCTTAGTGGAGGAGGCCTTAACTTTCAATTCATAAACTTGAGCAACATCTTGAACCTTAGAGTAGATTTGTTTAACGGTCTCCCAAATATCCTTGGCAGTGGGTAAGAACATGCACGTATCGCTGATATCTGGTGCCATGGAATTCCATAACCAAGCCATGATCATTGAGTCTTCTTCATCCCATGCAACAAATGAGGGATCGGTCACCTGTGGTCCTGTTCCTAGAAGGTGACTGAGTTTGCCTTTTCCTTTTAGGACGGTTTAGACCAATTGAGACCACTTGAGATAATTTTTTCTATTCAAACGGTATGTTGCCTGGATGAACTAAAATTCTCCGGAATTTTGAGATTTCTCACTTTTAAGATGAATCATGGTGGTATGAGAGGTAGTGTCCGCAACTTCAGACATTGTGAGTAATGAACAATCTCAACAAAATATATATATATATATATATATTTGTCTTCAAGAATAATAAGGGTAATGAACGCAACAGAATATACCAGAAAAACGAATCAAATAATACCAGAAGCACGGCCAACAGTATAAATAATACCAGTTTGAAGTTGCAATGAAAACAAAAGAGGTTTGACAGAGTGCCAAGTATGGGTAGGCCGGAAATAGGTAGCCAACGGCATCTGGGCTAAACAGCGGCTCAACGGAGCTCTCACGCACCAGCGTGTGGGTGACAAAGCAACAAGCTGGTGACGGCACGTGGGGGTGTGGGGGGCAGCGAGTGGCGACGGCGTTCGAACGGAGAGCTGGTCGATGGTTTCTGAGGGTACCGAAGGTATGACTCAGGTGACTACCCACCCAGAACTTATGGTTCTAGAAAAGAAAGAAGTTGGCAATGAAGGGCAACATTTAAAAACTAGAATTGCCCAGTGATGAGGGCTCTGATACCATGTGGAAAAGGAAAAACAGAGAAGAAATTGAAATGACTCTGTATTTATCAATTGCATTACAAGGGAATAACACCCTTAATATATACACAAGGTGCCTTATGTAAAGTAGGAAAGAAATCAACTCTTAATTATAGAATTAATTGTCCCTAATTACAAAAGTAATTATCCCTTAATCAAGGGCTTCTAATCACCATAATTACAACCTTAATCAAGGGATTCTAATAACCACAATATTTCAACAAGCTTCAATTGCTTCTACAACCCAATTTCTTTCAATTGCACATGTCAGAACAAAACGAATTCACATAACAAGACTCCAACTCGATAGGTAGAATATATGACTAATAAATCAGTTGCTACAAGCTCCATAGTCTATAGTGTAAACATCAGAGAAAGTGAAGAAAAAAAAGGTTTTATTCTTTTGTAAAGCAAAGAAATAAAAAGGATTACCAGGGCAAACTGTGTTGGCACTTGACAGCCAAATTTAATAACTTAATAAAGCCCAAAAATAAAGAAAAGGACCTGCACCCTCCTAATTAGTTAGATAGGTTTCAAAGAAGGACCCAAATACATGAACTATGTAGTTTGTTGCCAAATATATGGACATAAAAACTGGAAATTTTATACTCATCATGGACTCAAATGGAGCCCCAAATCTTGTGAAAATCTCTTGAAAATAAATCAGCCAGAAGAGGTTTTCTTCTAAAGTTTTACAAGGATTCAAAAGTCAGCTAGATGAGTATACCAGACAAAAATCCACCTCAAGTCAAGTTATCTTATCCAAATGATGACTACTATTGCACGTAAGAAGACTTGCTCAATAGGATTAAAACCACTAGGACAATTTACAGGAAAGAAAGGTCAAACCAGATAAATTTCATTATGCTTACCTTCATTAAAAAAAATTAATGAATGAACAAATTTTATTAGAGAGGAGAAGAAAAGGGGAGGACAAGATGTACAAAATGAAAACATTGACAATCGGGCTCTCAAATCCAACCACATATCTGAAAGAGAAACTCTATTAAAAAAGCCATGGACGGAGCACCAAATGAAGGCCATAAAGACAATCCTATCCTATCCCATAACAAATCTAAGGACAGGGAACAAACCTTAAAAACACAAGCATTCTTCTCCAGCCAGAGAACCTTGCCGTAAAAGCTTTCCCTCCTTACTTACCATTTACCAAAGCGACTGGAGTAGCAGCTGGACAATTCTTAAATAAAGGCTATTCTAGATATTGAAGAAACTTACAGAGAAAAGGGAGAAACTCTTGAACTATCCTAGGTTTCCACTTTTTTTTCCTTCTTTTATTTATAGAAACTAGAACTTTACTGTACTCCAATGGATCCTTAGGGTCATGCCACAAGTCAAATCAAGGAAAAATGCTATCCAAACTAAAATTATGCAAAGATAAAAGGACAAAGTAAACAAGACCTTCATGTTTCTGTTTCTCTCTTTTGGTTCTCCCTTGTTATTTTCAGAGCAAAATGTTATTTTAAAGTCTTATAAACCTTATGTTAAAACTATCTTAGTAACTCACTAGTATAGCTCTCTTTCTGCTATCAGGACTTCTTTTCCCCATCCTAACTAGCATATTAATGACTGAACTATTACCAGGGGTTTGAATATTAAATCCAAACAAATAACAATAGCCAAAGTTCGTGTCAAAGCAACACAGTTTTCTTAGCATTAATAATCTGTTCCTTGATCACCTGTAACATCATTTTCCACACTATCAAATATATATTTAGGCTTCTGAAAAAGTCATTCTGCAACCTTCCAATATTTATGCCTGCTACAAATGTAATTTCAACTGCCACACATAAGATACAACACAACCTAATAATACATGATGTAAACATTATAAAACTCATTTCATCACTGCAAATTATGCAGAAACAAGCATGACCTGCAGACGCATACAAACAGCAAATGTCTCCTTACCTCCCTACCTCCTGTTATCACTTTTATTTTTGATAAAAGAAGGAAATGTGCTAGAGAAAAAAAAGGTCACCACCTGTCACCACTTGTTCTAAAATATCAAAACTAATTCCTCTCAGACTCATGTTACAACTCAGTTTCTTTCACCAAGTTCACGAGGTGCATGCCTCACTACAGGTGAGTTTGATAAAGAAAACACAAATATTTGTAATATACAGCCAAAAATCAAGATTTACACAACTGTTGGAGCCTAACAACGCTGGGTCATAAAGCAAAGATGTTATGTAAAATCTGTTCATTATCAAAGAAAAATGAGATTTTGACAATTCCAACTAGAGAAAGAGACAAACATGTCCCTGAATCCTGCCTTCTATGTTTAGAGAACTTGACTAACCAAGGCTAAACTTGTAGTTTGTAACTACCGCATCCTAGATTGAACCATTCAGGTGATTGAATATGGACCTACCTTTCATCAAACAAATATGAAATGAATTTTTAGAAAAGAAACAGCTATAACAACCCATACCCTAGTAGACCAAACATCCAGCGATCACGTGATGCAGCAATAACCTCAAGTTAGGGCAGTCCTTCAATTACTTTTTTCCTTTTCTATTTATTTATTTGTTTACTGATTTATGCTTTCTTAATTAACAGAAGTATACAAAAGAGTACTGACAGTCAAGTCTGGCAGAAAACAAGAAAATGGAGAATCATATCAGAATATCAGCCTCAGAAGTTAATTATTCCTTTTCATCGTATATGAAGTACTCAAAAGACAACCACAAATATATTGTGTTTATCAGGTGAACAAACATATTCTGTTTTAAGGATGAACTAGATTCTTACATATTACATTGAGCATGAAAGATACCTCCATAACTGGCTCTCCACATTTGCAAGTATATTCAGATGACTGATCTATTAGCACTGGGGTAGAGCTACTTTCCGCAAGGTGGAGTCCTTCACAATCAAATTGCTTTGAGGTCGAAGATGAGATCTGTAAAAATAATTGGAGTATAATGCTCGAAATAAATAAATGAACAAGGTATTTTCTCATGACCATAAGCCTGTAACCTAGCTATACGTAAAACTGCACTGCAATAAAAGAACATTTCCATTCAAAATATGAGGCAGTCAATTGACCATGTGTCTTTAGTTTGCCCCAGCAATATGAGAATAATCATATGGAAGAATGCATTAAAAATTGAAATACAACAAGATATTCAGCAATAGAAGAAAAACCACAATTAACATGTAATATTTGCCTAAGAACTGGTTTTTTCATATGTTAAATTCAGCAGCAAAGTTATCAAAATTGAAACAAGAAGTAAACTGTAGGAGCTACAATTCATGGTCCAATCCAACCTGATTGACCTTAGATTCAATGGTTCAACAATTGGTTTTCTTCAATATGTTAAAAACCATATAGTTATCTACACGTACACATACACTCAAACACACACAAAGGATATTTTAATAAATACAGAATTAAGTTTTTAAGTTGAAAATATGTATAAAAATGATGAAGGTATGCTTTTCATCTAAATCTTATAAAGTTTAAACCTTACATAGTTTAATCAAGGTTTGACAACAGTTGAATCAAGCGGCTCATATAATTTTTCAGTGTTTCACATGGTTTATAATACTGATTTGGAATTTTAGCTGAACCAACCCCCGTTTACGGTAGGTTGCAGTTGAACTGCTCAGAGAGTTTTGATAGTACTGTGCAACAGTCACAAAGAAAACAAAATGTACCAGGTTATTCATAATGTCTGATGAACAAAGAGATATTGACGGAGAAGACAAATGCCTCAAACGATACTCCACAAGTCTACGTTCGTTTCTTTCTTGACTAAGTTGGAAATGCAAAGATACCATCTCATGTTCAAGTTTTGAGACCGTAGTCTCCAGTAGGGCTACATTTGATAGGAGCTCTTGAACCTGCAGAAAAGGGGCAATTTAAGAATGGCGTGACTCATCTCTCTAGCAACTCAAGCGTGCTTTGAAAGTATGTATTTGTTAATAGAGTAAGCACAAATAGTCAATAATATAACCCCTAAATAAATTATAATCATAAAATTTAAGTCTTAAAAGAAACAAAGACATCTAGAACCATGTGAATGATTCTTTTCAAAAAGCCTCTATAATAGGAACAAACAAAAAGATATAGCAAAGCAGAAGA
This sequence comes from Ceratonia siliqua, assembly GCA_034509205.1. Lineage (NCBI taxonomy): Eukaryota > Viridiplantae > Streptophyta > Magnoliopsida > Fabales > Fabaceae > Ceratonia > Ceratonia siliqua. The sequence goes on from JASKGM010000009.1 coordinate 64,168, forward strand.
TTGACATGGAATCAAGTTGGACAGGACATTAAAAAAAATTATAATTATCAGTTTGCTACTTCCCTTGGCTTTCATAAGTTCTCCAAACAATTTAGGAACTCATGTGCAAATTACTTGGGAATTTCTAGCTGTTTTTATGACAATACTTTAGCCATTATAGGCCTTGTAACTGTAAGGAGTCCAACAATCTCAAAATTATTATCACATCTATACAAGATTCTCCCCATTTGGGGTTTGCAACTCTTTGAAGGCAAAATAGAGGAACAAACCTTTAAAAAGTATCAACAACACACCCCATCAAAAGAGAGACAGCAAAATTCATTAGAAGTCAACCCAAAATTTGGTTTGCGGTTAATCATTTCTTTCAGGAGGCTGACTATGACCAATTTCATGAATGCTGTTCACATAATACTAGCAAGCATATGAAAACACATTTTGGGGGTAAAAAAGGACATACATGATGAGGGAGATGTTTGGGACTTGGTCCAGATAATTTGATGGCATTTCTCTCAATTACATTTTCAAGGAATGCATGCAGTTCCATCTCTTTTAGCAGCTGCTTTTCTAATTGTTGCACCTGTATAGAATTCAAATAGTCCATTAGGGAAAAACAACTGTAAGACAGCTGTGACATTTGGCTGTATGAAGTTGTCTAAGTTATTGAAAGCATAAGATGGCTGGAGGCTGCCATCAAACTATTCATATGACGGTCAAAAGCTCACCAAAGATTGTAGTTCATACACTGTAAAGATGAACCCTATCATATCATACCAACACAAACTGTGTATGCATGCACACACGTTTGTGTGTGTGTGTGTGGGTGTGAGAGAGAGAGAGAGAGAGAGAGAGAGAGAATTCAGGACATTTTCAGTATACTTAAATGCAGGATTTCATGGTTCCTTGATTTCAGTCAGAAATAAGAGAAACCAATACTGTCTTGTAAGGTCTGCTAAAAAAATCCATTTCCTAGATCTTCATTTTTAAGCCCACAATAAGCAAGCAACACACAAGACAAGAGCCAGCACAAAGAAATCTTACATCCTGTTCGAGTTGAAATCTGCAGAAAGCATCATTGCTTCTCTGTACATATGGCACAGTACTCCATGTCTCTTCACTAACGTTGCTCACCTAAAGATTAAAAGAATCACCACATATATTTCCAATAAAAAAAATAAATCACAGCAATAGAGTTTCGAGAACTACCAATTAACTTTGAAGCCATTGAACAGGATAAAATAGTAAAAACATTAATTAATCCCCCAAAAGGCAGCCCTTAATGTTAAAAACAACTTGGCTTTAAGTATAAGCAGATGCAATGAGAAAATGAGAATATCCTATATAAACAAGGAAAAAAAGAGAGAGAACAGGTCACAAAAATTCAAGCACGTAGTTAGAATTAAAATTTGTTCCAGTTATTATTCTCTTGGTCCTTCTATGATATCATTAAAAAGGCAACACCACCATTCCATTTACCTCTATGGATGAGTTACCACAATGAAGCTCATTCAGAACATCATACTGAACTTCTGAACCACAATAGCTTGTGCCAGAAAGTGAATATTTAGAAGGAGAATCAGTTCTACGAAAATAAAATAATATGTAAGAGGAGAAGCATGGATAAAGCGAAGAAGAGAGCTTAAAGCTCATATATGCCTCAAGAAAAGATGCTGAAAAGAATAAAATTGCACCCTCACCCCCTCCCTCCCCTTACCGTCTCTCTGCAGATGGCATAGCCAATGAGTCACACATCCTGCGATTACAGCACTTGTCATTTAATACGGCACATTCTTAATTCTCCATGTGCTAAAAGAAGTATAGATTTTGCAGATTTGTTTCAGACATCACACTTGCAGACTTTTCCTATTTTATACTCGGAAGTTCTATAAAAAGGTTTGTCTTCAATTACCTCAGGATAGCTTGAAATATAGGGCATGATGCAATGTACGATCAGATAAACAACTGTAACACCTGTGACCAAGTAATAAGGACAAACAAATAGCTACCCGTCATTTTCAACACAATCACATATTTTATCTAGAAAATAATGCACCTTGTTAAACTTGCTTTCCAACTTATATTTCATCAGGAAGACTCGAAAAAAGAAAATGAAAAGTTTACTATACTCCATGGAATTCAGAGTCAAGGAAAAGCAACGAATTCTTCATAAATCCACGGTCATTAATAAAGCACTCAGTAATTAAAGATAAAAGATTAGAAAAAAGTGGGGCAGCTGTAGGTCCCGACCCACTTCCGACCCCATCCCCTCGAGGAAGTCAAAAGTTTCCAATGCGAGTAAGCAGCCGACAATTTCCCATCTTTTGAAAGAAAAAGTAGATTTTGACGCATGAATCTGAGAAAAGACACGAAGCTCGTGTACTAAATGACAAAGCTTGGGGATTTCCGTGAATTTTCGAAAGTGAGTGGGGCTGAACAGTAACAGTATGAAACAAAAGAAATGAAACCCAAGTGCGTCGCCCGGTCTAGCAAGGCGATTACTTGCCTTCAATCGGTTTAAAAGGCACTGAAAATCCATTTTTTGAACGAAACTAACATATGAAATCTTGTCCGAGTGAGGAGGGAAGTAAATACAAAAGAAAAAGAAAAAGAAAAAGGCCACGAAAATGAAAAAGGGAACTTCGCAAACGGAGCAGAACATCGAGGATAGAAGTGAAATAACAAACCGTCAATGAGCCCATTGACTGTAGGTACAGTACAAAGAACTTGGAAAGGGCAACTGATTCAGACGCTTAGTAAATCAAATATAAAATCTCGTGTTTGCATTGAAGGCTTCAACCCTGCGTCAATGGAGTAAACACAAAGCTTCTAAGATGCGCAGGGAGTGAAGGCAATAGCAGGAAGGGCGGGAAGAGGACAAAAAAGCAGTTGAAGATACTGGGTGAGAGTAAAGAAAGGCTTAAATTTTCAACTGGGATGCGCCCAGAATCTAGAAGACTGCACCAATTTATCTTGCTCCTTGTTTTATTGTACTAACTATGAAGAAGAAATCACTCTGCTTTTCTGGCAATGGGGTGTTTGGAAGTGTTTGTTCAAAAATATGTTTTTATAAAAGAATTTGTTTGATATATTATTTTTATTTTATTTTTTAAAATTTATTTTTAAATTATAACTGAAAAAATAAAAAATTAAGAATAAATTTAATATATTTTTTTATTATTGTTTCTAAATTTGTTGAAAACGCAAAAAATATATTAGAAAAATAAATTTTATGAATGATAAAATTATAAATAATATTCTCAAATAAAACTTTTATTCTTTCACTTTAAAAAATTATTCTCAAAATTTATATTCAAACAAATAATTATTTTTTTATAAAAAATTTTATTTTTATTCTAAAAATTATTTTAAAACAATAATAAAACGGACTGACTTCATTATTTATGTAATCAATATATTAACATAATTTGAGCTTTATACATTATTCGGCAATTAATTTCCGGTCTCCATTTTATGCAGGAAAGGCTAAATATTATTTATAAAATGGGAGTTACTCCCCGCCCACTCACAGTGAGCGGCAGGAGAGTTTTCTTATTTTTTTTATATTTTTTTAAAATATTTTTATATTTTTTATAAAATTTTTTAAATCATAAATAAATAATAAAAAAATTATAGATAAATAATAATAAAAATGTAAAAAAATTTAAGAAAAAATTAAAAAATATTTTAAAAAATTTTAAAAAATATATATATAAGATAAAAAATATTTAATTATTTTTAAAAAGTAAAAAAATTTTAAAAAATAAAATAAAAATAAAAAAAAATAAAAAAAATAAAAAGAAGTGAGATGTAGCATAAACAAATCCTTATAAAATACTTAAATTTAAGTGAGAAAAACCTACTAATAGGGGATGGTAAGGTACCTAGGGTACCACTAATACTTGGGGATGGTAAGGAACCTAGGGCAGGGAAGGGTAGGGAAGGGCAGGGCAGTACTCACATGCTCATAAATTATACATTTATAAATAAGTAATAATATTTAGGGATTGAGTGCTGGACTTATCAAAAAAATATTTTTTTTTATAAAAAGAAGGATTTTTTTTAAAAAATTATTTTATGTTTAAATATAATAATTTAAAATAATTTTTGAAGTAGGATAAATAATTTTAGAAATAAATATTTCTCTTTTTTTTTTATTTTTTTTTATAAAAAAAAGTTAAAAATTTTAACCTCTCCTTATGGAAGATTTTTTCTATTTTCATTAATTTATCTATTTTTTATAAGTCCAAATAAATAAATATATTTTTAATCAGAATACATTATTTAAAATAAATAAATTATTCTCAAAATAAACCTAAACAAACAAGACATTAATATTTTTCATAAAGGTACTTCTTCCGTTAAATTTATGTTATATAATATTTTTTAATAAAAAATATTACATAATGCAGTTCTAACAAAAAAAAATATCAAAAATAATTTTTATAAATAAGTGTGTTATAATCCAATTGATGGTATTCTCACACAACTTTAAAACATAAAGAGCTCCCTAAAGTGGTGGTATGAATATCATCAACTTCTATGATAGAATTTTCCTCTAATTATCTTATAAAACCTCTTTATATACTGCAGATTTGTTTGAGAGTTTGGAGGAAAATAAAGGATAATGATAATTAATGGAGTTTTGGATGTTTAGTTTTCATTGTTCATTAATAAAGCAGGGTGAGTCTTTTCAAAAAGTATCCTTATATATTTTCTTTTAATGTAGGGTAAAATCACAATTAAATTAATAATGATAACATATATGATATATAATCCAAATCCTCTAATTTGGAAGACTTTAAAAATTGAGATGTAGAATGCATTAGGGGTTAGGAAGGGTTTCTAACCTATCTCATTTCATCAATGAAAACATATCCAAATAATAATTTGGATCTTTTTCAAACCATACTTCATTTTCTCTCACCCGATCCATTCTCCTAAACAAGCCTTGCAATTTATTCTAAGGTAGTTATTCTCTTACCTCACTATATATTTTCTCTTATCTCTCTTCTATTTTATAACAAGTATGTGAGATTAACAAGTCATTTAGTGTAGTAGTATTTTATCACAATATAAGATATTATGATATTTAAAATTTTTATATTTTATTTGACAATTAAAAATTATTAAGAAAATAATATAATTGATATTTTATTAAAGTTATAGAAAATATAAAACTCCTCAAAGGCATTTAATTTAATTAAATTAGAAATTTCTTTTATTTTTAAAGCTCAAAATAAGTTTAAATGTTCAAATATTCAAATATGAACCTATAATAGGCATTTTCAAAAACTAAAGGCATGGCTGGGGTCAAGTAAGTAAAGACTGTAAAGTCACGACAGTTTTGGGTTTGAGCATAAATAGCACCAGTTTGACTGGATGATGTGATAGGCATGTTCACATGTTTTTTAAAATGAATAATTTTTATAAAATAAAAAGTTGATTTAAAAAAAAATATATTTTAATAAAATAAGAAGTTATTTTGTGTTTGAATATAGTAAATAAAGATGACATTTAAATCAAAAAATGTGTTCAGTTGTAAAATTATAAAAGGATTTTTAATTGATAAAATTACTAAAAGGACATGTATAAGGAATTTAAAATTAATAATTGTTAATATATAAAAATTATATATTTAATTTAAAAATAATAAAATAAATATATACATAATTAAAAATATTTTTAAAATAAAATAATATTTATGTAAAAATAATTATAATAAAAAATAATTTAATGAAAGAAATAATATAATTATATTAAAAAATATTTGATTAAATTTAAATTTTATAATTATGATAAAATTTAATTATGATATTATAATAAAAAAAGATGTAACTATGATGAGCAGAGGGGTAAAATAGTCAAGAAAAAATAAATCTACTTCTCCTAGAATGAGAAGTTACAAAATAGAGATTCTACTTTAATCACAATTTCTCATTTTACTTCTCCTTCTCCTTCAAAAAGAAGCAGATACGAACGACTAAAAAAATTACAGAAGTTATTATTTTTAAAAAATTTCATTCTCCTTTCTCCTTAAAGGAGAACCAAACGCACTCTATATAAGAGCGTGGTTAAGAAGCGTCAGGATCCCGACTACACAGATTTTAAGTTGTCATTTTTTATTATTTAATATTGATTGAACAGTAAGAATTTGATCAAAATTTTTTTAAAAAAAATATGCTTGGTATACATGTTAATTAAAAAAATAAAATAAAAAATACCTATAAATCCTAGTCGTCTAATTAGGATTTGATCCGATCTTGTGCAATTGGATCCCGACTGCACAAGATCTGAATTGGTTAAGCCATTTCCATTATTTTGTTCTTTTATTTTTTTGTTTTTATTATTTTTTAAAATTAATTAATTATTTTTATATTATATATTTTTTTAAATATTTTTATATATTATTTTTTATAATTGTTTTACTATTCATTTATAAATAAGTTAAAAACATTTAAAAATATTTAAAAAAATTCTTTAAAAAATATATGATATAAAAAATAATTAATTAATTTTAAAAATATTAAAAATATGACCTACCGATATAGTAATATGGCGGTAATAGCACCGAAAAATCCTAGAGAGAATGGGAAAATGGCTGGAGAGCCCCAGGAGAGCGAATTCTTGGATAAATTTGGTGAATTTCTTGTGTCTAACTCCTCATTTTACACTCCTTAACCATTTAACTTGAATAGAGCTGATAGGCAAACTTTATTTGTACGCTTTCAATCTGGAATGATCAAAAAATGAATATGATATGCAAATGGTACTGCAATAGTGCTGAGTGGGATTTTTATTTGAGAAAGACAAAGGATTTGTTCGATATTTTTAAAAAATATATTTTATATAAAATAGAAGTTAATTCTAAAAAAATAAGATATATTTTTAGAAGTAGATACTATTTTACATTCAAATGTAATAATTAAAAAGTATTTTTATTTTTTTTTATAAATCTCTTTAATTGAAAAAGTCAAAAAATTTATCTTTTCCTTAAAGTTAAAAATTTTTTTTATTTTAACTCTTTATTTTTATTAAAAGGATATGCGAACAGTTCAAATTTTATTAAAAGATATTGTTTTAAAAAAAATATATTTTCTCTAAAATAAAAGATATACGAACAGATCCTAAACTATTGTTTTAATAGTAGAACGATAGTTTAATTTTTTATTTTTATTATTTATTTATTTTATTTATTTTTTTAATTTTAATATTAATTAATTATTTTATATGTAATATATTTTAAAAAAATTATTTAAAGTGTTTTTATATTTTTTTATTATAAAAAATAAATTTTAAAAGAATTATGAATGAATGATATAAGAAGTAAAAAAAATTTAAAAATTTTCAAAAAAATATGACATAAAATATAATAAATTAATACCAAAAATTAAAAAAAATCAAAAACAAAAGAAATGAGGATAAAAATAAGTATACTGTGACCCCAAAATGAAACAGTACCATAACAATCCCATTTTATTTTTCAGTGAACTAAGAATGTTTGTATTAATATGTATACTTTTAGGATCTGAATTGTATGTTAAAGTATGGTTTTTGATCCTAATTTAAAACTGTTCTCAATTTTTGATTTGTATGGTAAACGCTTAATCTAAAAAACACCATGTGGTGTATTGTTCTGTATTTCTGAAAAATACATTTATTGGGTACAATCTGTATTTCTTAAAAGTATCCTATTGAGTATAGCGTGTATTTCTGAAAAGTACCTTAATCGGGTTTAATATGGTTTTCTAAAAGTACACCATTTGGGTTAAATTACACTTAAATTAAACTTTATTTTTTATTTGAAAAGTAAATACTTTTTTTTTCGTAACAATAGATAGTTCTATAAAAAAACAAAAAAAAGCTTGCCTATAATTAAAGTTTTGTTTTTTGCTTTAGATATACATGTTGAAAACACAAAAAAGATTAATCACCTCCAAAAACATATATAATACTATAAATGAGTATAAAATTAGTATTATTTAAAAATCCTACTCATTTCATTTGTTTAACAAAATTCTTTTATTATAGTTTTTGCATTTAAGAGAATATGTTATGTAAATTGATATCACTATGATATTTATTGTCAATAAATAGCTAAATTTAATATATCAAAAGACTAATTTCAAATGAAACAATTAGTCAGACCAATATGAGAGGAAATAAAACTATTATACCTAATCATATAGTGATCTACTTATTAGTCAATGGTTTTTTGATATTATAAAAAATATGATATTTTACATAAATATTTTACTAATTTTTAATAAAAAATTAAGAAATAATTTAATTTAAGTGTAATATAAAAAAATATCATATTTTTTATATTGGACTAATTTAAGTGCCAATTTACATAACTATTTTACCAATTTAAATAAATATTTAACTACTTTTGATATTTTAAAATATAAAAAATATGATATTTTAAAATACTAAAATAAAAAAATATCATTATAAATTACCGTATTTCTAAAATACACTTAAATTATTTCTTAATTTTTTATTAAAAATTAATAAAATATTTATGTAAATTGGCATTATTATACTATTATTTTTTTTAAAAATTACTAATCTAAAAGTTCTAAAATTATATTCACTTCTTAAAATTTTGGAAACTGATATACAAATTTTAAATGTTTGTAAGTACATAAATGACTAATAGCGATGATATGTTTATTTTAAGGTCAATCTTTCAAAGAAATATAGTAATATAAATTTTTAATTATTTTTTTAAAACTAAATTTATCAAACACTAAAAATAAAATAAAATAAAATAAAATCTTAAACACTCTAATTAAATTATTATAAAGGTTCAAAATTAATTATACTCATTAAATTAGAATAATACAAAATAATAACTTAAACTAAATTAAATTTTATGAAAATTAATGGGTTTTAGCTAACTAACTAATCTTGTATTGAAATATTAAGTAGATTAAACTAAAATTTTTAAGTCAAGATTATTGGTTTTTTAACTAAAGCTAGAGAACTCAGATGATCACGAATAACTCTTACTTACAATTAATTAATTAATTTCTTTGATCCAAATAATTATTTAGCTAATTGAATTTAGCATAGAAAAAAATACACAACTATTTAAATTAAATTAAACCAATAAATTTAATTTAAATTCTTATTCAAGAGAGCTTAATTAAGTGCAAATGATATGTTTAATACATAATTCTCATATTTCAATTTTAATTACAAATAAGATATGATCACTTCACAATTTATAATTAAACTGGATAAACAACCATGAATAAGAAATAATCTAAATTTGCATTAAAAACAATTTATAAAAATATTCAATACACTCATAGTACTTAAATTAAACACTCACAATATATTTAACCTCTCATAATTAAATTTAAACTAATAAACTTAATTATAAAAATTTTAAAAATATTGTAAAAATATAAAAATAAAAATAAATAAAATAAAAATCATTCCCTTACAACAACGCTACAATGACGTGAACAATGGCTGTGGTGGCAAGCGATGATAATGCGACGACTGACGATGGTGGTGATTTGTGAGTAGTTCTCGAATGATAGAGATAGTAAGATATTTATAGGAAGGAAAAAAAAATCCTAGTAAATGAAGGAAATTGATCAAGAAATTTTTGTAGAAAAGGAAAGTAAAAATTTTAGTGAAAAAATGAAATTGGTAAACTTTTGTATTATTATTTTTTGTTTTAAAATAAAACACTTTAAACTCTTCTTGAATACTTTCTGCAAATATACAAAATAAAATTCAAAGTAATCTAATTATAAAACAAACTGCATAAAAAAATAAAAATTATAACAAAATAATAGGATAAATATTAATCTCATTCACACATTCTATAATTTTAATTTATATAAAAATATTAATTCTATTAAAAAATCATTAATAAAATTTGTGTTAAATACAATTGTTCTCCTGAGTATTTTTTATACGTCCAATTCAATATATTATAAATTATAAAAAAATAAGTTAATGTTTATGACTCTATAGTTAGAATATAATAATAAGAAAGTTTAATGTATGTATTTTAAAATTAGAGGAGATGTGATTTTAGATTTTATAAATTTTAAGAAAAATTTTAAATTTAAAACTTGAGAAAGATTAGTGTCATTTACTTCTAAATTTATTTATACTTTTATATATAACAACCAAATACCACCCAATATAATTATTTAAATTGAATCATCACTATTTAACTATTTATAAAATTCCATTATTTTTTTATAGAAAATAAAATTCCATAAATTAATCCATAATCCATATCTAAATTTGATTTTATCAGCAAAAGCAAGTACAAACGAAAAACTAACATAATAGAACTATAATCAAACTAATAACATGTGTTGATGATACTTAATGAGTAGATGCTAGATAGGTACTCTTTTGCATCTGTCTTTTACGAAGATTCTTGTGCGGGTTTTGAAGATCTTTCCTCTCCAGATTCATGGCGGCAACCCAACCACAGGGTCCGGATCGTACGGCCGGTACGTCGACGCTGAATTAATTATTTTATACAACTTTATCATTCAATTTTGATCTTGACCTTCCCGACGCTCCTTTCTTATTATTTTATTTACGTTATTTTTGTATGAAGTTAATGTTTTTGCCTAAATTGAACCCTTTGCATAAGATTACAGGGAGAAAGTTGTATAATTGCTAAAGAATTGAACAAAGTTTTTCAGTCTGTGTTGCTGATTTCTTGTGAGTATGTAGAAGTTGGAGATTGGTGGTATAAGTTAGGCACTCGATTAGGTTGTATTCGATCTGGGTTTTTGGATCTTGGATCTGGGATCTAGGTCCTATCTTGGATTAGATACCTAATTTCTTCTTCCCGTTTGAGTTTGTGATAGATCACCGTGGTCAGAGGAAAGTGTACCATCCATGCTGTGTGCTGATATGTTAATAATATAGATATGCGGTATTAATTTTGTTTTTGTCTAGATTTACTTATAGAGTATAGCAAGTGTAGCTGTCTGAATATATTCATTTGTTACACGGATCATAGACCACTCCTTTGTGGAGTCCTTGAGTGGTATAGGAATGACTGGCAAAAATATTGATCTAGTTCTGTGTAATGAACGGAATGGCACTAGCACAAGTTAGTGTATTATGTCTTACGAGTATTCTCTGTTGAATATTTGATTAGATGCTTGATTTTATGGTATTGGAAAAGAAAAAGCTTACGAGTATGATATAATTTCTGATGGGATTGTCTTAGTTTTAGTAAAGCATCATCCAGTTGCCAATGCTGCTATTAGTTTTATCTGTTTATATACTTTTAGCAAGCATTGACTTGTTACTGATTCTAGAGTCCACCTTTATTAAATTATACTCTGTTTATCATGCTGTCTACCTTCATATCTTCCAATCTGATAAGTATGCCCTAAATTGACCATAGCAGGGGAGACTAAAAAGGGAAGAGCCTTTTATCTTATTATGATTTTTTGTGTGGGGGTCCAGGATCTTTCATTTTTTTTTTTTGCATTACTGTAAACTCATTTATATGCCTGCTTCCTACTTGAAATATATATTTTTGTTCTTTTACTTATCAAGCGTGCATAAGTATGTATATTTTTGTGCACTTAGTTATAGCTTCAAGGTTTGCTATCTTTAAATTTAAGTTTGTTTGGTCATAGTTTGCACTGCCTGTTTTTCTAAGACTGTACTAAGTCACCGAGTTTACTGATCATGATACAGAAGAGGTATCGGCTGAACCAGATAACATGAAGGATCAGGTATTGGAGAATCTCTAGCCCCTTAACTGTGCTTCTGGTTCCTTTTATGTTGATGGCATTGCATACCCTTAGAAATAACCTTTTATTGTGTCTGTGTCAGCTTCATTCATCAATACCAGAGAGGTCAAAATCTTCTAATTCCTCTCAGGATACTGCAACTATAGGTCATTCAAGGGAAACTACAAGTCAATTAGGATCATTTGGTTCAGGTGGAGGTTGCCCTCTCTACCCTCCTAATATCTATGCTCCACAGCCCCAGGCTTTCTTTTACCAAGGTTAATTTTTATTTTCACGAATCCGTTTTGTTCTTTTGAAAGAATTCTCTATATTATTTAGTTGTGAACTTGTATGTTCAGCTATGCATACCTCACAGACATGCACACAATGAGATAAGGACATAATAGAAAACCTAAACATTGAGAGTTTCTTATAATACTATCAAGGACTACTAAAATTTCAATTTTTAGTTTTAGTTTTAGTCTTTTAGAGGTAGACACATTAAAACAAATTTCTAACACTTTTGCAGTGAATGAAGGAGCTTTATTTTTTTTATAATCTACTTTATTTTTTTTTAATCTATGTACATAATTGAATGACATGTTTTCTGGATGGTATCCAATTATCGTATTGAAATGTCAGCAGAAGCATAATTATCAGAGAAATTTTTAAAGTTGGAATTGGAGGTCAAAATGTCAGTGGTCTTTGGTGCTCTTCTCTTTTAATTGCACTTTTTGTGTATTGGGATTGTATGGAATTGCTATTTTCTGATTTTTTTTTCTGATTTGAGTCTGACTCCAGGTTTCGACAATGCCAATGGCGAATGGGATGAATATCCTTCATATATCAATTCTGAAGGATTGGAAATTGGATCTCCTGTGAGAATTTGGCTTCTCTTTCTTATCTATATAAATTCTGTTTGTAATTCTCAACATAATGTAATCTTTCTTACATTTATCTTAGGGTCTCTACAATGATAATCCATCTCTTCTTTTCCATTCTGGATATGGCTTCAACCCACAAATGCCTTATGGACCATATTCCCCTGTTACAACCCCTTTGCCTTCTGTAGGTGCAGATGCACAATTATACTCCCCCCAGCAATTTCCATACACTGGGCCCCCTTACTACCATCAGCTAGTTCCTCCTAGCTTACCATATCTTACTTCACCAGCTCCAGTTTCACAGCCAGAGCTCACCAACTTGGTAGGTGTTGATCGACAAGGTGATAACATGATTTTGGGACCAAGACCTGGCTATGCCTCAGCAGGATCTTTTGGTAGAGGAGGTTTTCCTGGAGCACTTGGTTCTTTCAGCTTTCATGATTCCCAGCAAGGATTTGATGGACCAAGATCTGGCGGAATCTGGTCAGATTGCTCAAAACCCTCAGAAAGGCAGAGGTCTTTGATGCCCCTATCACCAGCAGTATCTCCACAGCCACTTGGCTCACTTGGGTCATTTGGGCAGAGTGTTGGAATGGTTTGTTCTATTACTTATGCATAGTTATGCAAAATGTTGCAATATCTAATTATAAAGTTTTGAACTTCAGATATGGAAACTTAATTTTCAGATGTCTTCTTTAGAATATACACAAACTCTATAATATCTTGGGTACCATTGTCATTCATCAGAATCTGGATTTTCTCTGTCAGAAAGCAGTTTTAATGGCATTGCTTGTCAGAAAAGGAAAATTTTATGAGTTTTGAATGAATTAATTGGTCTTAGTGTGTTCTGAGTCCTGACTTATGTATGACATCCCAAGTTAACCCAAAAAATTACATTACTCTGTTCCAAATAAATATCTGAACTGTGTTTTTAAGTGAGGCAATATTGCTTATCATCTATGTATTACTGGTCTACTATATTGGGAACAATATCAACCTGTTGAGCTTGTTGGAGAATAACACAGGATTATGCTTTCACACATAATGCTGACTGTCCTGTTCTATGCAGGCTTCTCATCAACAACGACCATTGTATGGGTTTGGATCTGGTTTAAACTCCTATGGTAGAGACTACCTGCCTAACCAGGGTCCTAGATTTGCAGGCACTGCCATTTCCAGTCTCGGTGCAAATGATAGGAGCTGGCTTTCTTTTGAAAATAGCAGACAGCGTGACAGGGGAACTGCTTCTCTTTGCAGTTGTAATGGCCCTCTTGATATCCTTAATGAGCAGAACCGAGGTCCTAGGGCTTCAAAGCAGAAAAATCAAATGTCAGCTGAAAATAGTTCTGTCGAAAATAGTAAGAATAGTGCTTCTACTGGCAAGTTCCACAATGAATCATTTAACGGGCCAGATTTTATCACAGATTACAAGGATGCCAAATTTTTTGTCATCAAATCTTATAGTGAAGATAACGTTCACAAGAGTATCAAATATGGTGTCTGGGCCAGTACACCAAATGGAAATAGAAAGTTAGATGCTGCATATCGCCAAGCAAAGGAGAAGCAAGATGCCTGCCCTATATTTCTCTTCTTCTCGGTAATAATCTGATTTCTGTATCCTATATGCACAAATATTGCACTAAAGTGTATTGCTCTAGTAACTACAACTGAGTATGTTCTGTATTTAGATTTTATTTCCATCTGTTGAAAACATTATATTCCAGTTTGTCCGCCCCTAATGTGGGAGCACCCACTTCAAGCAAAGTTCATAATGTTCTATGTTAGGATATAGGGGTATTTTGGAAAGCAAACAGGGGCATTTTGGAAAAGGGTAGTTGTAATGAGGTTATTAATGGCAGTTATTTAAGGAGTTACTTGGGCTGACATGGATAAATTAGAGAGGACGGAGTGCAGGGGAGGCATTCTGGAATTAAGAATTGATAATTGGGAATTTGGGAGTCACTAGCCACTCGAAGTGCTAGAAATTGGCAGTTGCTAGTCATTCGAAGTGCTGGAAATATGTTGTAAGTGTTCTACTATAATTTGTGTACTGTGTGTTTGTTAAGTCTATGTGTACTAAGTATTTCTACTATAATTCTGTGTTGGAGTTGTAATTATGTATTAGTGATTCCACTGTAGGAAAGTATAGTGATGTGTTCGTGTACTGTTCAACAATTGTAATAGTGAAGTGCAAGGTCTTCTATCAGTTTATTAGAAGTTTTCCATCTGTTTCTTTTGGTTCCTATCAATTAGTATCAGAGTAGTTCGGTCCTGGGCGACGTCGCGGGTTTGGATGGCTGGGGTGCCCAGATTCTGGTTGGTTGTTTCGGCCTCCGTGGAGTCGGCCCATAAGAGGTAGCGATTGTTAGGGTACTATTACATCTAGTATGGGATAAATGTCTTACATTGCCCAGTATGGGTTGGGCATGTGGGGTTTATAATCCTTTGAGCAACTTTCCCTCAACGGCTAGTTTTTGGAGGTGAGTTCTATCTAAGGTGGTTCTAACATTCTAGCTCACTCTGATGCATTTGTTCTGGAAGTTATCGTATGGATTATGAAAGCTCACAAGAAATACATGATAGCTCAAAGTGGTGTTCTATTATTTGCTAGTTATGTTCAGTTGTTTCAGCTTGCTTTAGGTGTTGGCATGGTGTGTGTTTGTGTAATTTAGTTGCTGAGTCTACTCCTGAAGAAGTAATAGGACTATAGGAGTAATAGTAAAAGATGAAGCTAACAAGAAGTACCCAAAAAACAAGAATTTAGCCCATGATATATATGCTATAATGAAAGTTTAGAGTAGAATTCCTCGTAGCTAAATTTCTCTTCTATTTTCTTATTTTCAGAAGTTGCATTATGGCACAAGGTAATTCAAAGTAAGTACTGCTTAGATCAAAATGGTTGGGATGCTAACGTAGTGGTTACTCATGCGAGTCCTTGGCAATTTATTTCACAAGGATATTTGTCTTTTAGACCACTAGTTTCTTTGAAATTGGGTAATGACTCAAAAATTAGATTTTGGGATGATACCTGGGTGGGAAATATCCCTTTTTCCCTAGCTTCCCTCGCCTCTATAGGCTTTCTTGTTTTCATGATTCACCCATCTAGAGTTTTCTTATTGTTGAGAACCCTAATATTTCTTGGAATTTTCTGTTTTTCATAAATCTGAATGACAGAGAAAGCAGTGAGCTTCAGTCCTTTTTGTCTCTAATTGATTCTATCGCTTTTACGTCTAGTCAAGATATGAGAATTTGGAATCTTGATTCCTCTTGTATCTTTTCTTGCAAATCTTACTTTCGGTTCCTTACTCATTCTCCTTTTAGGGAATGGTTTCTTCTTGCTAGCCAATTTGGAATTCTAAAGCACCTTCTAGGGTCAAATCTTTTGTTTGGACATCAATACTCTATAGTGTTAACAAAAACCATTTTTTGCAAATTCTTAGGCCCTATAGAGCTCTTTCTCCTGATATGTGTGGAATGTGTAGGGCTGGTTCAAAAACTGTCTCCTCTATTTCTACATTGTCTTGCAGTAAATTATCTTTGGAATAATTATTTTGATATTTTTTGGTGAAAATTGGGTTTGTCCGAAATTGAATACTTTGGAGTAGTTCCTTCTAATTCATTTTCAAGGTATTGACACAGAAAAAAACAAAGTAATCAGGGAATTAACAAATGTTAATTACCCCAAATCTGGAATCCACCAGAAAATAGAGAAAAACTTTCAAGGAAACTGCATCTTTATTAATTGTCAAAAAGTCTAACTTAACATCCTTAGCAGCAATCTTTATAGGCTGTGGTACCTTAATTTAAATGAAAAAGGACTCCTAACCCTAGTTTAAATGAAAAAGGACTCCTAACCCTAGTTTAAATGAAAAAAGACTCCTAACCCTAGTTTAAATGAAAAATGACTCCTAGCCCTTAAATTTTATTAAATAATATATTATCTAATAAGGGTAATTAGATAAATCAATAATACTAAACTAAAAATAAAATAAGACAAATAAACTGTTGTAGTAGACCCGTCTCTTAAGCACACCTAACCCCTTTCTATGGCTAAGGTCCTACATCAATCTCCTCCACTTGAAAAGAACTCGTCCTTGAATTAATGCGGGACAAATGGATCCCTCCTGGATCCCCCCACACTGTAGCTCCACTCTTGAACCTAAATGCGCACATATTCCTATCCTTCTTTGGTGTTAGCAAGGCCAGAACTGCATAAGGACTAATACTCTCATAGATAAACCTCTTCCTCAACAACTCCTCCACCTTCTCTCCCAAAATCTCACCCTCTTTAAAGCTCATACGATAGTGTGAGAGGTTGGGCAATATTGTCCCGGGTATCAAGTCTAACTGGTGTTGAATATTTATCATAGGTAGTAGTTGGTCAGGTAAGTCTTCAGACATTAACTCCTGAAACTCTTCCAGTAAATGTTGCGCTTTGTTAGGTATCTTCTTATCTGTACTCTTCTAAATACTCTTAACTGATGCTTTCATTATCACCACATGAACTTCCCCAGTCTCCTTCTACTCACACTCGAACTCATGCTCGAACTTCACCATTGTTTGAAATGCTTGACCTTCCACACTAGGAACTTCGGGTCTACAACCAGCGTTCTTTGTTGGAACCAAAGCAATCTTGTAACCTCTTCAAGTGAGCAAATACACATTTTCCTGATCTTTATATGTGGCATCCATATCATACTGCCACGGCCTCTCCAACAGAACATGAGTGGCATCCATATCTATGACATCACATATGACTTCCTCCCTGTAATGCTTCCCAATCGAAATGGGTACCCTACAGACTTTAGTTACTCTCATTGTCGGTCCCTTCTTCACCCACCCAACTATATAAGGTGCAAAATGAGGCTCTATAGGTTTATTTATATGCTTCACAAACTTCTTTGCCACCAAATTTTCACAGCTTAGATTATCTATAATCAAATCACAAATCTTACCTTCAACAATGCACAAGGATCTAAAGATGTTACGCCTATGGAGCTCTTGACCCAATTCAGCTTCTTCCTCGGATTCTTAATCAAAATTTATCTTTCTTATTTTATTCCTACCATTAAAACATTGTCTTTCTTGTTGTTCTAATTCCTGAAAACCTCTCCCTGGGTGTTTTGCCCCAGTATAGGGCTATTCTTGCCATGATCGTCCCTTTCTGTACCAGTATTTAGGGTGTTTGGGTTGTGGGCAAGTTCCATGGCCACTATTCCTATGTCAGCCCATCTTCCATCAATTTTAAGACTAAATTCAGCCAGCAATTTGCAAATTTCGATCAATTGCTGCCCATGTGAGTCAAGGGTAGCCTAAACGGCATCCATCCTGCGATCAACGTTAACAGGCTTTTCACCTCCTTCTCCGTGATTGGCCATCAAACCCTGGCAAATCCATGCTCTGATATCAATTGACACACACAGAAGCAAAGTAATCAAGGAATTAACAAATGTTAATTAGCTCTCTAAAGAAAACTGCAGCTTTATTAATTTTCAAATAGTCTGACTTGATATCCTTAGCAGCGGGGTACCCTAGTTTAAATGAAAAATGACTCCTAGTCCTTAAATTAAATTAAATAGGATATTATCTAATAAGGGCATTTAAATAAATTAATAAATATTAAACTCAAAATAAAAGATAAATAAAAGAAAATAAAAGAGATACAAACTGCTGTAATTGACCTCTCTCTTAGACACACGTTACCCTTTCTATGGTTAAGTGTCCTACATCACCTTCTAATTCATTTTCAAGGTTTTGGTAACAAGACGGAGCACAAAATATTGTGCCAAAATGCGGTTTTTGGGATTCTGTGGTTTGTATGGTTGGAAAGGAATGCCCACATCTACAAAGGCACATCTTTGGCCTTGCATATGTTATGGGACAGAATTGTTTATATGGTTTTCCTTTCATGCTCTGCACATGGGTTTTTTAATGGAGTTACTATTGTTGATATGCAAAGAGATTCGTTAGCTCTACTTCCTTTTGTAAGCCTTTCAGGGCTTTTCTTCTTTGTTTGGTTCTGAGATTCTTATTGTTTTTTCCTTCTTGATGATTTCTTATCCTCCAATAAATTGTAATTTCTTCTCTCTAATACAATTTTATTTTTTGTTTTGTGTGTGTGTGTGTGTGTGTGTGTGTGTTTTGCTCTATCTGCTGAGCTGACTGCCTGAAGGTATTGATGAGGATTAGTGCTGTCAAAGAATGCTTGATCTTATATTTATGGCAGTATACTGATTTAGCTGTGGCCTGTAGTTTTATTTGGTAGGACATTTGATGTCTTAACTAGGTTTTAATTTTTAAATCAGGAGTACCAAAGTTAGTATCTAAAGTTTTTCACTTTTTTTTTTGTTTTTGTTAATTTTACATATGAATGCCATGGAATGATTTATGTTACAACTATATCTAGGTAAATGCTAGTGCTCAGTTTTGTGGGGTGGCAGAAATGGTTGGACCTGTTGATTTTGACAAGAGTGTGGATTACTGGCAGCAAGATAAGTGGAGCGGTCAATTTCCTGTGAAGTGGCACATAATTAAAGATGTCCCTAACAGTCATTTTCGACACATTGTTATTGAAAATAATGATAACAAGCCCGTGACGAACAGTCGAGATACTCAGGAGGTAGGAATCTGAGGATCATTCATTATTTATGAATTTATGTATAATGCTTTTACTGTTTCTATTCTGTAGTTTTAAAATTTCCAGACATCGGAAAAAGAAAGGTTGAAATGGATACAGTGGTGTTTAAAGTCATAAGACATTAAGATTTCTGACAATTGAAAGTTTAGCCACTTATTATCTTGAGAAACCTTCTCAAACTTCTAGGCAACCTAAAAATTATATATGGCCTTATTCCTTTTTGTTTGAAATAACACTTGTGCCACCTTTTTCTGGCTCGTCTCTTTAATTTTTTTGCCTTCATGATTTCCTTACTAATTTATATTATATAATTGTGATTTATTGTGGGGTGAATGACTGAATGCTGGTTGCCATGTCCTCTCTATCTCTATCTCTATCTCTATCTCTATCTCTATTCTCTCCCTCTTTCTCTCTAATCTGTATTGACTTGGTTATAGAAAGGTTATACTTTGTTGCATTCTCACGTGTGAAGGAACTAATTAAATATTATTCATTGGTGGTTATAGTATGAGTTTTCTCAATTTATTCTCCCCTTGTTAATTTCGTTTTATAAACTTGCAAATGGATTATGAATTCATTTGATTATGCGCAATTATTTAAAAGTGCATAAACTTTAACTGTTCCCTTTGACAATAATGTTCCACTTACATTTTTTGCTCCTCTCTCTGAATATTAAACATTTCAGGTGAAATTGCAACAGGGGCTTGAAATTTTAACAATTTTTAAGAATTATGAAACTGATATGTCCATCCTAGATGATTTTGATTTCTATGAAGAACGGCAGAAGGCTATGCAAGAACGGAAGGCAAGGCAGCAAGCAAGCCTGATGGCTGTGGTAGTTGGTGAAAGCGAACATAGGAGTTCTGCTAACAAAAGTGGTGATTTCATCAAGCAGATGTCAAAGAGCTTTGCTCAAGTTGTCCGCTTAGATGAGGGGAAAAATGAAGTCACTGTTGCTGATAGAGGTAGTTTAGCCACTGATTGCTCCATTGGTTCTGTAGTTAAGGCTGAAGATGGTATTTCTGTGGCTGCCTCTTCAACACAAACCAGTTAGAAGACTTACCTGTTGTGCCAGGAATTTTGAGCACTCTTTTGGAAGCATTCGGTGGTTGCTAACTGGAATAATGCTTGCTTTATCTATTAATTTTGCAGGAAAGTAGTGCTGCTGATGTCATTCAAGTAATTGAAATTCACGGGGTTTCTAAATGAAAAAGTTTTTGAAGTATGCATAAAGGATGGCTTTCATGTATAATCTGTTTCCTGATACTCTCTTTTCTTTTGGTTTTTTTTTTTTTTAATAATTTTGGGTTAGGGTAGTTCGTTATATATGTTTTGCATTTGTAAATTTCCCTCATCTTTGCGGGCATTTCAATAAAGGAAGCTAGCACCTTTAAAGGAAGAATCCTTCAAACTGATGTCCTTTGGTTATAAATTTTTATTCAGATATGATTTAGGTGGCAAAGATTCTCCTCTCATGTCTTGCATGAATATACACCTGCAGTATAATGTTATTTGCACGGTTTTTATTTATAAAATTATGCACAAACTATTTGATTGTATATGAGTTCAGCAGAAAAATGTTTAAGAGATACTACTTGAACTCATATCAGCCATCTTAGCAATTTGTGAATATCATGTATGCATGTGCTCTATTTGGTGCTTAACCATTTCCAAGCTTTTATATTGGACTCATACCATGAAAATTATATACAGTTTCTGGCTTATGCTTGCCTTGTTCTGGAGGTTGTCTCATGTCAATTAATATCTTGCTCTTTTTAGAAGGAAGAATTCCCCACCTTTTTACCTGCTGACTCTTTTGAAGGTGGACAGAAATAATTAATTTGTGAATAACATGTATGCATGTGCTTTCTTTGATGCTTAACCATTTTCAAGCTTTTATACTGGACTTATGCCATGAAAATTTTATACAGTTTCTGACTTATTCTTGCCTTGTTCTGGAGGTTGTCTCAAGTCAATTAATATCTTGCTCTTTTCGGAAGGAAGGATTTCCCCCCCTTTTTACCTGCTGACTCTTTTGAAGGTGGACAGAAATAATTAATTCGGTAGATGTTGATGACTTGATTTGAAGATATTTCAGAAGATGTTATTTCAATCAAAGTAAGAATTTGAAATTTTTTTAAGTAAATTTGGTATATAAAAATGTGTAGATTATTATTACTTTTAACTTATTTATGTTTTTATTTATAATTAGCTTAATTTATAAATTAAGGAAGAGGCGTGTAATGTGGGTATGAAAATAGGGTTTAATTTTCAATTCACCTCTTTTGGTTGAAAATTCGAAGAGATAAACTACCTAGGTCATGTTTATCCAGTTAGCAATAGGTGAGTTTATAAGTGATGTGGGAAGTTTAAACACTATATTTTATTAAGTGAAAATATTTTATGAACATATGTTTAAGAAACAATAAATAAAGAGTACATTATTTTTATTTCTTGAAAAATGTCTTAATTATAAGATTTTTTTATTTATTATAAAAATAGACATAAATCTTTCTTAGAAGTAAAATATTATAATTTAACATAATTTTTAATTTAATTTTAGTGAAATTATTTATATGTCTAAAATAAGGGAGTTATTTCCAACAGTAGAAGAGTTTATATATTTACTTTTTTATTATTTTTTATTATTTTTAAATTTTTTGCTTACTTTTCGAAATTAATTAATTAGTTTTTATAGCATGATTTTTTTCAGAATTTTTTGAGATATTTTTATATTTTTTTAAAATTTTTTAAGTTATAAATGAATAATAATAAAAAATTATGGATAAATAGTAAAATGAATGTAAAAAAATTTAAAAAAAATTTAAAAAATTTTAAAAAAAATATGAGATAAAAAATATTTAATTAATTTTAAAAAATAAATTTTTGTTTTAAAAAAACATTAAAAATAAAAAAAATTAAGAGACGTAACTTAGTTCATAAAATAAACTTCATAAAAAGAATTAGTAAAATTCAAATTATTCATTCCTTCTTAATAATATAATATAAAAGAAAAAATAAAAATAAATTAAATTTTTTTTAAATTTTTTTTATAATAAATAATAGGTAAATTTAAAAATTTTTAAAGAGTATTTTAAATATATAAATTATTTAATTAAATTTAAAATTAAAATTAAATTAAGCTGTAATATACTTTTAACTTTTAAAAGAAATTTGTGTATATTTTTATTATAAAAAAAATATGTAATTAAAATATCTCTTAAGAAAAATAAGAGTAATTTACTTTATTTTTTTATAAAATGTTGAAATACTATTTTAATATAAAAAATATTTTTATATATTTTAATTAGTTTCTTATTTTTAATGTATTAATAAAAAAATTATATAATTAAAATATTTATCAAGAATAGAGAATAATTTACTCATAAATAAATTGTTAAATTTAGTATGTTAGTAAAGTATTATATATATATATATATATATCACACACACGTAAATATTTTGTGTATTCAGGACTGGGCATTTAATATATAACTTTGATTAATTCAAGTTTTGACTTTATATTCAAGCCAAAAGGATAGAGATTTAGGCTTTAAATTTCTAAAATAGTGTCAGTCTAGCTTTGCCTTGTTATAAACAATATATATTTTAATATTTTATATACGAGGATTACGAACTTTCTCACAATGGAAGCTAACAATCTCTCTGTATTCAAATGGATCAAAAAATATGTCCCACCCTTTAAAAGTTACAATAAATATAAAAATATTTAAGTAATTTTATTTATAGGACAAAATAAATGTATGAATATTAATATCATTTTTATTTTGTTACAATAAATTAAATACTCTATATTTATTGTATTAAACAAGATTGAACGAAGTTGAGTGTGAATGAATGACAAATTTTGGATAAATCTAATTTATATATATTTTTAAAATAAATCAATTATAAATGTATATATATCTATGCGTGTAAGAGGTTGGTCTTACTAGATCCCATTTCTAACATGTATATGTTACATTTATAATTAATTTTATCTACACATTTTTTATATATTATATTTATTTAAAAAATTTTCAAAACTTTAAGATTAAAGACAAAGCTACTATCAAATCAAAACTAATCTCGTGCCTTTAAAATACATGTTGCGATGCTACTATCAAGATCCTTTCTATGCTATTTATGGAGTAACAATACTTAATGAATAGCTTCTTATTTATTTTTAAATTTTTAAGAAACAATTTAAAATAATCTAAAACAATTTGAAAAAAATAGAAAAAAAAAGCAAAAGAACTTACTTTGGTTTTTTGTTTTTTGATGTTGTGAAATTTTTTTTAGATTCTTTTAGATTGTTTCTTAAAATAAAAGGACAAAAAAATAAAAAATAAAAAATTACTCATGGAATAGCACCATGAGTAGCATAAAAAGCCCCTACTATCAAAGCTAACTGACTCTGTGCATTGCATAACAATGCCTTAGCCTAGAAAAAAAAATTACAGTATTATCGTAATACTGAGTCTAGTTCTACTGTCTTCACAAATTAGTATTGTTTACATGTAAATATAATTAAATTTTAGCTTATATGTAAACGAAATAAACACTCTAAAACTAATTTGTGAATATCATACCACTACTGGACTCACTGATATGGTAATAGTATTAGTGGAAAATATGTACAATGTACAGTTATACTAATTAACAATTGATAGTAATAACATTATTTGTAGGTTTCTTAATATCTAGAATAGCATTTAAATTAGGCCCAACAGCATCAAGGGTCATTCTTTTATATCTATTTTCATATTTTGTAAATATTTATTTAATCAAATTATTTAGGAATCTCGAAATGTTGACTAAATACTATTGTCATTAACTTAATACTATTGTCCTTAACTTAATATATATATATATATATATATATATATATATATACCAATCTATCTTCATTGTAAGTAAGGCTTTAGGATCCTCAAAATAAATGGCATCTCAGTCACATTTGAAATAATTAATTGAGTAATATTATTGAGAAATAGTAAAGCTATGGAGAGGAAAACATTGTAAAAGATCCCCTTCATGGTAGTATTAACAAGCTTCAACCTTATGTAAAGTGCAGTACCCTAGGAAATATTGATAATTGTTTTTAGTCTTTTGCTATAACTTTAACTTTTTTGTTATTATTTAAATCTCTTTTTAATTGATTTGTTGATCAACAAATACATTCTATTATATTTATCTTGAGAATAAATAAGTTATAAAATAAAAACATACATTCTTAAAGCAAAAAATAAACTAACACTTAAATAGTTAATATGTAGTTTATTATAGAATCATGACAGAAACATCTACTAGATTGATAATCCTAAAAACAAAACAATAATTATAACATATTGTCATAACCATAATATATAGCAGCAATGAAAATATAACAATTATGTGTATCATAAATGATTAGAGGACAAAACTTTCAACAAAATTCTTCGTTGATTTGTACTAGAAGAATTCGTTGTTTTATAAGCTGTTTATCCAATTCCAATTCATAGTATAACCATCGTAGAAATATAAAAAAATCTCGCACCTTACTAAACCATGCTTATCAATCCCTAAGCCTAATGTAAATACAGCATAATCTCTTATTAGTGTTAGTAGTTTGTACAATAAAGGTAGTGGGCCAAAATGGAAGAAACTTGTAGCATAACATAATGGTATGTGTTTGAGAGCTTATAGCACAAAGAGTTACCTTAGTCAGTGAAGAGTATTTTTCAAATATTTATACCTATTTAAGTGATTAATAAGTGAACTCAACACTAAGGCATGTTTATTTCAAATGTTACCAAGCCACACCCATAAACTATTTTGGTATAAACATTAAAATTAGAAAAAGAAAAAAATTAAAAGACTATAAAAATAATGATAATTAATTTGGTGTATTAGTTTGCATAATAAACACATATAATCATATATATTAGAATAAATAAAAAAATATATTATTATCACTTAGATTTGATATATAACCATATTCATTGTATTGGGAAATAAATTTCATGAAAGAAAAACGAATGAGAGTAAGTGTTACATTTGGTCCATATAAATAACTCTTAAAAAAATAAGATAGTAATAAATCATTTGAATATTATTAAAACATAACATATATGTGTATTTAATTTAATTTATGAAAGACATCTTTATAAATAATATTACTTATAGTGTTTGATAGATTATCATCTCTATTACAAATTATAAATTTTAAACCTATTTACTTTGTAGAGTATTATATGCTGTAAAAGGGAACATTTGAAGACTAAATATTTCAAATTTATATTGATTACAATTGAGGATCTATTATGAGTTTGTTTGAATTTGATTGTGATGAAATTGAAAATTAGACAAATGACATATGGTTGGTGGTAAATGATTGTTGTAAATATTTATTTGATTATTTGATGAAATTGAAAAAAAGTTTTGGGAAAGTGCCACTTGTCAACTATTCAATGAGGTGGAAGAACTTTAGAATATAAATAGGACCTTAAAATCAATCTTGGAAAGTGTAAAATTTTACTTAAATATGATGGTTTTTATTAAATTTTAAATTTTAAATTTTAAACTATATATTTCAATTTTCAATTTTCAAATTTTAACTTTACCAAATTTTCATAAAAAATGCCAATGACATTATGTTGTGTGTTTTTTTTTTTGAATAATTAAATTAAGTATTTACAAATTTATTATAAAAATATATATAAAATAATATTTATATGTTGTGTAAATATATATAAAAAAAATTACACTTATTTAGCTTGACTTATTCGCCCGACTATTTTTTACCCTTATGTTTTAAATTTTGTAATTTTTTCATCTATTGATTGTAGTAAATTACATATCTAATAATATTAGATAATATTTATAATTTTGTTATTTGAGTGAGGATATTTTTTTAAAAAAATATTTAATTATGCTCCAAAGAAAAAACTTTAATTTTTTTACTTTCACGGTAAAAAATGGATTATATTGTTATTTTAAAATAATTTTTTATGTTAATAACAAAAGCAGCTTTTCCTGCTACATAAATAGGCACTTAGTTTTCAATCATATATTTAACTATATATAAATGAAACCTTTAATTACTCTAACTTGTAAAGAAAATTATGAAGGCAGGGTGAAATAATTGACATTTTCAATTGCCTATTAATATTTTCTTCTAATTATAATTGTGATTTTTAAAATTATCCTTAACTAAATTATTTTTTAAATAAATTAAATATCTTATTAGTTTATATTTAAACTGATAAAAGAACAATAACATTATCATTGAAATAATCAATTCTTACCATTTTTCAAATGAATAAAGAAATACAAGGAGATTATTTGTCAAAGCATCTAATTACATATAAATTAGAAAATAATTTAGAAGCTTTATACATATAAATTTGAATTCAAATTCTTTAATGGATAGTAAAAGCGCAGTAGTCCGGTAGAAGTGTTGCACTCAAAAAAAATTATGATGTTATCAAAAATCATACATTCATTTTTTTTTCACTTATATGACATTTATTTGTCATTATTCTTGAATTTTTGTTAAAGAAGCATATGGAAGAAAAGAATATGGGACATGAAGAAGAGTGACAGATGGTTAAGAATGAAAAACCATGAAAGATAAGGAAATGGAAGAAAATAAATAAGTTTAAGGACAAATTCATTACATTTCTCTAAACATTCTTCTCCCAAAGCATGAAGTTCTTATCATATTTCCATACCTATAAAAAAAAAGTATAAAATCAATTAGATCTTTGTGATATTAAATTAATAATTTTTTATATGACTGCTAACAAAAAGAAGCAAATAACATTTAAACACAGACAAAATGAGTATAGATAAAAATTGTGTGAAGTTAGAGTAGATTATATATATATATAGAAAAAGATTTGTACGTCTAAATTTGAATTCAGATTTGTACCTCTAAATTTGAATTCAAATTTAATTCCAATAAATCTACTTTAACATAATACTAATTGAAGAAATTTTTTTTTCATTTAGAATGTATTAGCATAGTAGGATAAATCATATTTTAAAAAAATTATTAAATGTTACTTAATGATAGAACAAATTAAGATATTTTATTAAATGTATTTATTATTACTATTAAGATATAATTCATAATTCATAATTCATAATTTTATTTTATTCACTTTTTATTGGTAAAAAAGAAACATACAATATAATAATAATAAATAAAATTTTTTAAAAAATGTAATATAAAATAACAAATATCATAGAATAACAAATACTCCTATCAACTCTCCAAACGCTTAGTCTCTATTGTGAGTTATTTATATGGACCAAATGTAACATTTACTCTCATTTGTTTTTTCTCATGAAATTTCATTTCCCAATACAATAAATCAAATCCCATAAGTGATAATAATATTCTATTTATTTATGCTAATATATATGTGTTTATTATGTAAACTAATACACTAAATTAACTATCATTATTTTTATAGTCTTTTTAATTTTTTCTTTTTCTAATTTTAATGTTTATACCAAAATAGTTTACGGGTGTGGCTTGGTAACATTTGAAATAAACATGCCTTAGTGTTGAGTTCACTTATTAATCACTTAAAATAGGTATAAATATTTGAAAAGAATCTTCAAATAACTCTTTATGCCATAAACCCTCAAACCCATACCATTATGTTATGCTAGCAGAGATTATGATATAAATATTTTGAATTTGAAATATTTAAAACATTTGAGTGTATAAATAATAATCACATCTTTTAATTCAAACCGAGCCCAATTAGGTTTGCATGAATTGAAAGAGAAAATTTTTTGGAAAAAAATAAAAGAGATATTAAATTAATATCAGTAAATTTTATTTTAATAAATAAATTATTAAAAAAAGATATAATAAAAAATCAATAAAATTAGATAAGTTAGACAAATTTATAAAATTTAAATTTAAAATTTTATTTTAATTTAATTTAAAATTAAAAAAATTAAAATTTTTTAAAATTACTGAAATGAAATATAATAATTTTTAATTTAAAAAAAACAAAAGTGACATTTATAAACTTTACATAATAACACAGATAAGCAATAAAAATGACAAATACCAATTTTCTATCGACCATCACGAGAATATAGGAATAGGAATAATAAAAGTACTAGATAGATTGGTAGACAGTATTTCCAGCCTGGCAGGTTTCAACTTCCAACCCATATTTTATTTTTTGGTATATTTCGACCACATCTTCCGTCTCTCGAGAAGAAATGGAAAACGATAGAGGAACTGCGGAGCATACATTACATACTGCGTATATAACCATCATATAGCAGCCGTATCATCCCTCGTGATCATCAACACACAGGGAATCAGAGGTGTCAATTTGTGTGCGAGGGAGAAAGAAGATGCAGAGCATCGGACAATTTTTGATTCATGGTGATTTTTAACATCATCTTGTCCATGAAGATGATGGGTGTCTTAGAGGCAACATCGGAAGAATTCTCGCGGGAAAACGTCTATGGTGGTTGGGCCACCCTTCTTGTTCTGCTTCTTATATTATTGCTTTGGCGGTGTAGGGGGTTTTCCTTCACTTCTTGTCCGCCATCCGCATCCGTTTTGGTTTCAAATTCTACCCGCCCACTGAATTCCAAGTCGAGGTAGAGTTGTCGATGCCTATTCTTGTTCGTAGTCTATTTAAGTTTCCTGCTTTTCATATGGGCTATCAGAAAAAAAGGGTTATTTGGTGGTTGAGCTTCCAGAAACTAGTTCTTGCTGCCTGTATGCAGTTGATGTTTCTTCTTCCCTATTAGTTTATGTTGGACACGATATGGAAATGGATAATCATGATACCGTCAGCTTTCTTGCATATTAGGGTTAAACCCTGCTGCCCCAAATGAAGAGAAGGTCGATGCTTGAGTGATATCTACTGATAGATGTAAAATCTATATGGTTTTACGTATGAGTTACAGTTTTATTTAAATCTTCAGAGTGGCTAGAGGACGCTCTTATAAGTCGCCAGCGACGGTCGTAATTAACATCTATAGCTGAAAAAGAATAAATGCAACTCCCTGTTCTATTGAGTTAAAGAAAATGTATGAAAACAAAATTGCATACATCAGGTGAACTTGCTTTTCATGATTTCTAACTTCAAAATAATGTTTCTTTACTTCCCAAAATGTAACCTCATTCTGCTATACATTGATGTTTTGTGTATTTGTATCTACTTAAATATATACCTGCTAGCATTTGTAGTACGTGTACAACCTTCTTTTCGTTGAAAAAATCTATAGTGCCTATATAAATGGGAACCCCTATTTGTTATTTACTCTACTAATTTTTAACAATCTAGGTTTAGGGTTTCTTGGATGAATGAAGGGTACAAAATTGGTAGATTGAAGTTTTATTATGTGTATGATAAGGCAAGAACAACTTTGCAAGATATAGGAGTGGTATTTAGAGTCAATTGATGGCTGTTTGGGGCTGTGAACAGTAACAGTGAAACTGGGAATTGGGTTTAAGGGTTCTAGCCTTCTAGGGCAATCCAAGCAAGGAGCAATAATGGTTTTGAAACAAAAGGTTTATTTAATGATGGTTTTGAAGGAATTGATAAAAACAGAAAAGACTATGAGAAGAAGAAAACTAACCTAGGCATTACACATAGGACTAACTGCATCACACAACCAAAAGCAGAGCTTTTTTCTTGGGCCAAAGATAAGACATATTACATTATTTACAATTATTGTGGGTAACTTAGGCAGATATATGATGAGTTGAGCTATTTCTCTTGGTCAACCAAGAGGAAAGCAATTTGCTTTCTTATATGGCTGATCGTTCTTCCTGAAAGTGAGTGTTACATTATTTCAAACAAACTTATTAGAGTTCCAATACAATGAGTGAGACTTCTTACTATTACTAAATCTTAGGGAAATATAGACATTAAAGTAAGATCCATTAACATCTAAGTAACATCAACTCAAGCCCAAATACAGCCTATGGAATAGTAATGCAAAAGTCATGAAAGTGCCGCCACCACTGAGAACATAAGTTAACTAAAGTACAGTTTTCTAAGGTCTTTGGAGTTTGGACTTTGTGATATTGCAATAAGCCTCAAAATATAAGAAAACCAAAACACTGAGACATTTTTATCTTGAAACTTATGCTTTCTTGTGTACAAAAATACCCTTGGGACTGAAGATAATTTAACAGGCGTAACAGCTTTCTAATCCTAATAGTTCTAAACAATTATGATTAATGAGGTTTTTGGGAATATTACAATCATCCTCATAATCATAAGTAACCCAAAAACAAAGAAATTTGATCTTTAAATGTAAGCTGTCTTGATTTAGTGTGTCCCGCATCATTACCTCACTTTTTCCTTTTTGATAAAAGAAGTTTTATTAGAGATAAAAGAAGTCACAACTTGTTGGATGATAAGAAATCCTCAAGCAAGAAAGAGCAAAAACAACAAAGAAGAAAATGAAGAAGCGAAGTCCCTGCAAAGCTTATAGATTTAGTAGGGCCAACCAATCTCTTTGCATATCAATTGTTGTGACTCCCGTAAAAAACCCATTTTCCAAGCGCCAAATGAAAAATTCTGTTCCTTAACTCATGTAAGGGTTAAGATATGCCCTTAAAGATGTGTGTGTTTCTCTCCAACCAAAAAAGCCAAAGAATCCCAAACACTGCAGATTGCCACAAAATTTTATTCTCATTTCTGTTACCACAAATAATTATAAAAAAAAAGCAGCCCATCTGACCAAAGACACCGGTATTTTAATACTGCAATTTTCTGGCATTGAGGGTTGGAACTAGTCTAGAAAATTGAGGGTCCAAAATAAATTTTATTAGCCTTTAAGAAAAAAAAAAAAATTCTAGGGTTCCATTTTAGATAGATTTGTTGCAATGAATCATTCAATGCAAACTATAGAAATGTAAACAAGAAATATTTGATAGTAGGCTAAAATACATAAGTTGATTTACCATTGTGCTTCAGAGATTTGTCTTTGCTGTTGTTAATTAGCATCGACTCAGGTGTAACAAAAGTTGATTATCTTAAGTTTTGTTTACTTCTGCAGAATATCAGAATTTGTGATGGATGCAGATTTGAAGCTTTTAATGGAGAACTTGGATGAGAAGCTCCATGAGAGTGATAAGTGGGAAAATGTCATAGATAAAAGTAACAATCATCTATCCTACAATGCGAAATGCTGCAAGCCTAAGGTTACTGATGTTAATGTTAATTCAACTGGAGTACAGACCCATGAATTGATCTTGTTGCACACTCTATTACTGTGATGTTCTTCTCATTGTAATGATAATATTATGTTGCTTTCATGAATGTTCTCTCTGTTGGTCTCAAGTGTATGATGCTTTACTTGATATATGCTGAGAAAAACAGTTACATTTGTCCCCCCCTTTTTTTCTCACTCAGAATGTGCAGGCTGTTACAGGCACACAAAAATGTACACTCAAACTGCACTCTGGCTCACTTGCATATGATCTAGCTCTGGAAATATGATTTCTATAGATCTTTAGTAGCTTGGTATGTCCAAGTTAAGAAAAGAAAAACATTTAGTTGGTCCTCTCTTTCACACGCAATGAAATGAATTTGAGGGTACATCCCATTCATGGTTTGTCCTTTCAGTGCATGATCTTCAAATTTGATAACTTCTTAATTCAGTAATATCTGTACACATGCTATTTGCATCCATCTTCTATGACACTGGGTTTACAGGTTCAACATTACAGTGTATATTTGTTACTGCATTGATGTTGCAGGATGGTCCCCTGAAGTACTTGAGCATGACTAAATTTAATGAGGTTTCGTCTGAGGTGCTAAGAGACTTCTATATGGACAATGAATACAGAAAGCAGTGGGATAAGACCCTGGTTGAGCATGAGCAATTGCAAGTGGACAAAACTACGGGTGTTGAAGTTGGTCGTACAATTAAAAAGTTTCCTCTTTTGTGGCCTAGAGAATATGTTCTAGCTTGGAGATTGTGGGAGGGGAAGGATAAAACATTCTACTGTTTTATGAAGGTAATGGACCAAATCACAGTCTTGCCTTGAAATTCATTGTTTTCAGCATTTGATTAGCATTATGCACATTGTTATGCTCCAGATGTTAGTGGTTCATTCATATATGGATGTTGCTGCAGCTGCGGCTGCAGCTGCATCTGTCTCTCTCTCTCTCTCTCTCTTACCCCTTTGGTGTCCTGTATGATATTATCAGAAAAATCTATATAGGAAAAGGTAACACTCAAGTAATTAGAAAAATTTCCCGGTCAAGATATTAGAGATTGTAACATAAAAGACATTATTTTTTGCTTGTAATACTAACCACTAGTATTTATCTATTTGTATTTTTCCTTTACTGTTTATACCTCCATCTATTTCGATAAGTGTTTTTAAACCCTGGTTGGGAACTGGCCAGGTGTTTGGTCCAGTTTACCTATAAGATCCACTATAGTGGGTGAACTGGCTAATCCAGTACTGGTTCTTAAGGCACCACGTCATGAATATCTTTTAAAAGGAGAGTGAGTGGTGCTGCAACCAGCAAGCCATAGTCTTCCTTGTGTTTCATGGGTGAAAGAAATCTATTATTATATAGAAGATACTGGGGAGTTACTGATTTAAAAAGATGAGGTTTAGTCAGTGCCAAACACTAATCTTTTACTTTCGTTAGGATAGGTTCAACAGTATCTATTAAGTTTCTACTAAAATATTAAAACTTCTAATCCATAAAGCTCTTAAAATTCGGACAATGGTAGAGATGTAGCATAGAATTAGCGTCTTACCATTCAACTGGTTCATGGTTCTAGGAAGGTATAATTATCTAGTTACTCAACTTTAACAGACTGCGGTGTCTGATTGATCTGGCTGATTTATTGGCAGCCTTGTTAAATTTGCAGAGATACTGTATCTTTAATCATGAATTAAGTTTCTTCCTGTTCCTTTCCCCTGCAACATGCTGGCATTCACATTCTGCCAATTCTATGACTACCAAAACAGCAACCCCATTCTCCACCTCTTTCACCTATCTGCCTGTCACCACCCCCTGCCATCTTTTTCCAATGGTGACAGGGTCCTATCTTCAATTTTCTCCTTTTGTTGGTGACGGTTACAAGGAAAATACAGGGACAGATCATGTTGAAAGTCAATAATAAATATTGTTCAAGGACATGATAATTGTAACTTTGTAAGTGTCCTCATTGGATCCGAGGGATGTGTACAAAAAAAGAAAATTTTGAAACAAAAATTGGATTTCTTTTTCTTTTTTTCTTTTTTATGCTTCTGTTTGTGCTTGATGTGTTCTGACTCATTTCATGAATTACTTGGTTGTTTTTTATTTTCCATTTTGGTTACGAACCTTTGTTAGGAATGTGAGCATTCTTTGGCACCACGGAAGAGAAAATATGTACGTGTTGAGTATTTTAGATCTGGCTGGCGAATCAGAAAAGGTAGGTTCCTGGCTTCTGTTTTTTTCTTTTGTTGAATGATAAAACATCGACAAAAATATTTCATGTTATCATTTCTGATCCTTAGAAAAAATAAAATGGTTGAAATCTTTTGTAAGTAGCTATTGCAGTAGTATCACATTGCTAGAGTATGTAGATTAAGTGTTGTATATAAGCCTTGGCAATCCTCCCCCTTACAGTTTTTTGAGGAGGATTTAGGCTATGGGTGTATTAACATGGTATCAAAGCTGTGGTTCGGGCCTACAGCTAGGCATCGGAGACGTTCTCTATCGTGGGTGCACTCCTTCGTTGTGAAGGGGGTGTAAGTAGCTATTGCGGTAGTCCCAGTAGGTGGATTAAGTGTTGTATATAAGCCTTAACAATCTTTCCCCTTGCAAGCCGGTTTTGTGAGGAGGAGTTAGGCCATGGGTATATTGACATCTTCCAAACTCACATGACTTGTTTCTTAAGAAAACTTGTACTAAATTGAATTGGATATCATGACAACCTATTTCTATATTGACATATGCTTTTGGAGTTTGCTACTGTTGAAAACCTTGCATTGCATCCAGTGATACTTGGACTCCATTTTTACTTGAATTTCATTGTTTCTCAACAGTGTGATAACTAAGTGAATGAATTTTAGATATAAAGGGATTGTTTTATGACTGGCATCTATTTAATTACAGTACCTGGCAGAAACGCGTGTGAGATCTCACTGTTTCACCAAGAAGATGCTGGTTTGAATATGGAGGTGGCAAAGCTGGCTTTTGCCAGGGGCATATGGAATTATGTGTGCAAGATGGATAATGCACTCCGCAGATACTCTATTATAAGCCATCATCGATCAAGTACGGTTACTACTGCAATCAACCTCATGCAGAAGGTCAGTGCTGTTAGTTTTCTCATATAATCATGTAATGTTCATCTTGATTTAAAGATTCAAATGTTTTTAAGTTGATGGCTTGATGCATTGTAATATATTTACAGGAAAGTTGCTTGAGGTGGGTATGTTTTGGTCTTGTGTTCCTGTTGGCATGTTATAACGCTTATCAACCAACTTATATTATGTGATAGTTTCCTTCTGATGACACTGTTCACGACAATGTTGATGTACTGTTCGCAAGTTCATCTTAGCAGCTGGTTTTTGGCAGGCTTGATGCCTTAGTTTTTTCCTCGGAATAGGTCCAAAATGTATCTAGATGGAGGTCCAGTCGCTTAGGGCTGATTTGGGTTTTATTTTCTTTCTTTTGGTTCAGCCCTTTGGGCATTTTAATGTCTTTGTTTTCTTATCTTGAGTAGGAAATAATGGCCCTTGCAAGGCTCATTAAGGTTGTCTTAAGACAATTATAGATATCTGTTTGTGCTCTTTCTTTGGCAGTTATGAATTTCAGCTTTGGATACAATTAAACCCTAGAAAGTGCTAGGCTAATAGTTCTTCTTCATTACTGTCTGTCTATATATATATATTCAAGATATAAGTTGGCTTGCAGCCCTGATTCTCAATTATAATAAACCCTAACCTAACTTCACGCCCTTATACTACTTTCCTTTTATGTCCTACATCACTTAATGCATTGAACTTCCTATATTTTGTTCTATAAGAGATGCTGCAGTGTCACAATTTCAAATGCAGAAAAACTGTAGCCATTCTTTCTATTTATATTAGGTTTCTTAACAGTGATGCCACCAACTTTGTGGAAAATTTGCAGCATTGTATAGCTTTTTATTGGGTGCTGGCCGCATTAGTTATTAAAATGTGCTAATTATGCTTTAGTCCCATGCCTCCCCCCCCCCCCCCCCCACAAAAAAAAGAACCATCTATTTTTTGTTTTTTTTGTTGAGAAAGATCATATCATGTTGTATGGTCGCAGGCTATTATTTGAATTCTAATCATTTATGTATATCCTTCTTGGCAAAAGTAATAGTTAGTTTTATCTCAAAAGTGGTGACTGAATACAGTCAAGATATAGATCTATCACTTGGTAGTTGGTAGAAAGAAAAGCATGTGTTTTATTAGCAAGGCAAGTCCCGCTTGACTGTTGGCTGTGTAATTCTGAGTAGGCTTGTGTTTGTGGGCCTGTGGCTAACCGTCTCCTATGCATAGGTACCGGCTTGCTTGGACACAATTGAGAGCAACACATCTCTGTCACATTCTACTACTCTCCATGGACAAGTTACTAACGGATCTCATAAGAGGATTTCAAGAAGGCCATCAAGAAAGTTGGTAGCCAATAGTTTGCTGCTTCTAGGGGGTGCAATCTGCCTGTCTCGTGGTCACTCTAGCCTAGGTGCCAAAGTTGCCTTGGCGTTCATCTTAACAAAACTTGGTAAGCGCAGTGCTAAATCAAACCCAAGCAAGCAAAGTTGAGGAGATGACTTGAGGCATCAGAACTGGTCTGCACTATACGGAGAGAAGCTGTTTCCCCGGCCGGGGTGGTGGGGGCTTAATTATTTTATTTTCAAGTCCTGTATAAATATTTTGATCAGAGCGTTACTAGATGGTTATATTTTTGTGATTGACAGCCTTGTGAGTTGATGAATCAACTTCGCTTTGCTTTTGATTTTGGTTTTAGTGTTATCGGACTGAATGTCGTCGAATTTGATGTTGCCGTCTTTTGTGGGGGGTGGGGGGGGGGGGGGGGTTGGTTTGGATCTGCAGT
>JASKGM010000009.1:100604-130483 GCA_034509205.1 Ceratonia siliqua
TGATGAAATCAATTTTTCTAAAATTTTTTTAAAGAACTAATTGGATAGAAAGCATATCTTTCAAGCATCAAAATGATATTTTTTCTAGCATATTTATATACATGTTTTCATTTAATTGAGTCACACTTAGCATATTTATATACATGTTTTCATTTAATTGAGTCACACTATGAAATTGACTTGTCAAATTGGAAAGTTCGAGATGAAAATTTGTTAAATATTTATATAAAATAAAAATATATAGTTTAATAAAATAATATTACAAATTTAATAGAATAAATTAATAATTTAATTTTTAAAAATACATTTTTTTAATTTAAATTCTCAATATTTAGTTAATTTTTTAAAAATATAAATCGTTTTAACTTAATTATTTAATATTAAAATATTTTAATTTAATTCTTAAAAGATGTAAATTATTTTAACTTAATTCTTTAAAAATATAAGTCATATTTTTAAAATTATTGTAACCGATTATACAATTAAGGATTAAATTAAGGTGAGTTACATATCCATCCGGTGATTCTTATCTTATTCTAAAAATATTCATACTTTTGAAATAAATTTTTATATTTTATATTTTATATTTTTTAATTTTTAATTTTGTTTATAATTTTTATTTTAAAAAATAATTAAAAAAAAGTAAAAAGAAATTTAAAAAAAATTCATAATATAATAATTCAAAAAACAAAATAAAAAAAGTCAAATTTTTTATATTCTTTTAATTTATTTCTTAAAATTAAAATTATAAAAAAATAAAAAATAAAAAAAATAAAATTTAAAAATTATAAAACCTACTTATGATTAAAGTCAGAAAACCCCTATCCAAAAAACTAAGAGACTTTTAACACTTAGAGACCAGAGAAAAGCAATCAAATTAAGACGTTTAATATCGAATGACAAATTAAGAATTAGTGTATATTGGGGGACGCAAATGTTAATTTACTCAGTTTAATATGTCGACGAGAGGAAGAAGATGAAGTTGATTCAAGGGAGAAGGGTATTGTGAAACTGACAGAGAATATTGTCTGTAATACCGGATCATTTGTCTTTTCATCAATGTCACTGAGGTGGAGGTGGGCTTGGGTGATGTGGGGGTTTCATATGCCCAATAGCGATGCCTCTGCGAGAAACAAACTGGCAGGGTAGGGTAGTAGTGGCAGTTCGATACACTCCGCAAAAAGGGTGTGAGCTCTCATTTTCCTCTCATTTCGCTCTGACTACCCATGGCGCTCCCCTTGTTTTCCTTTTTTATCTCTGAATTCCGTAGCTTTCTTCTGCCTCCTAAATTTAGCCACCACTTGCACCTGACCAAAATTTTCCCAACAAACCAACCAAACCCAGCTCTGAACCATTCCCAAACTCAGGAAAAGACACAATTCAAGGTCTACTTCAACTTGTTTATTGTCTTTGATTTTCTTCAATCAAGAAAAAGATCGTTACTTTTTCCACGATTCTTCTGTGTGGGAAAATGCACCACAACCTTCCAGGGTTGTGGATTGCTTTGCTCGCGGTCTTGATCGCCGCAGTTCATTGCAAGACTGCGACCCAAGATGGTATCAATACTTTGCCTTCCACCCTCATTGCAAGTTACTTATTTAACGAACTTACAAATGATTTACCCTGCTTCATTTAACTTATTCTTTTAGACTATTTATGCCATCCATGAATATACGCAGTTGTCCCCCCTTTTTTTGTGGTATATCCTAGTCATCAGAAGCAGGAAAACATGAAAAATGTCTTGTTAAATGGATCTATGTATAATTGGGTTCCTCTTGCCTTGTATATATCTCGCATTACTTGATTTATGCCTTTTTGCTTTTTCGATGCATTCTCAAAACTCCATGCTACAATTAAGAACCATTCAATGCAATTGTTGGAGGGCTGAACATCTAAGAAATTGTGGCTTGTGTCCCTCCGTCTTCTTAGCTAGTTTGATCAATTGCAGCTATAAACAATCATAATATTTTCAAAACAAATGTACATTGAATAGACTGCATCGCACTTTACTATAGAATCATGGAATCGTACTTAGGCTTATCTATATATTCTGTCAAGCTGAACCTATACAACTATGAAAATGCCACAAATGTTCATCAGGATGTTATTTTCTCTAACCTTTATTTAACTACATTTTTAATGGTGGGGAGTGGCATGAAATGAAAATCTATGCTTTTTTTTTCTTGTCACCTGATAATTGATTTTACTTTTGAATCAATCAATTGGACGTTTCCATTATTCATATTTTTATTGATGAAATTATGCAGTTTCAGCCCTTAATGTGATGTATAATAGCTTAAATTCTAATTCAAAACTGAGTGGTTGGAAATCAAGTGGAGGTGATCCTTGTGGCGACTCATGGACAGGAATCGAATGCTCTGGCTCATCTGTCACAGAAATGTAATAGTCTTATGTACATACAGCAGAAAGATTACTGTTTATCTATTTAGACATAATGGAATTGGGCTCTTCTAACTGATTTAACTATCAACAGAAATTTGTCTGGCCTGGGACTTACTGGATCAATGGGCTACCAGCTGTCAAACTTGGCATCAGTTACCTACTTGTGAGGCCCATATACAGACATAAAACCTTTTTATTTATTTTTCCTTTTGTTCTTTTATTAATAGTGAGAGAACATCACTTGAACGCTGTGCATCAATTTGCCGTAGTACAGTGACATGAGCAACAACAACCTCAAGGGTGATATACCATATCAACTTCCTCCCAATGCTCGTTACTTGTAAGTCAGCTTAATAACAATTCACATCTCAATATAGAAATAGATATTTGTATGCTACCTTCGACAAAAGAAATGTTTAACCAATCTATTTACCATATACTGGTCTTGCATAAGTGTTTGTTTTTCTGTATTATCTAGTGATTTTATTAATGGAAATTTAAAAGAGTTATCTATTTGGAATGGCAGTTTGTAACTTCTGCAAGATTTCCACTAATAGAGTTTCCTTGAATTAAATTGATGTTTATTGTCTTTAATGCTCCTATCTTAACCTGCAGAGATCTTTCTGAGAATGGCTTCACTGGAGGTGTGCCTTATTCCATTTCTCAGATGAGTGACCTCGAAGAACTGTAAGTTTTTAATTATTTTGTTGTAACTTTCTCCGAACTTTCTTTTGTTTCTCAACATTTTATGGTTTTATGCAGAAATCTTGCAAACAATCGGCTCAATAATCAGTTAAGTGATATGTTTGGGAAACTCCCTAAACTCAAACAAATGTAAGTATGACTTTACCTGCAGCAAGATGCTAACATCATGATTTACACTTTCATACGATTTTTGCATTTAATTTGAGTTAAGCTAGATCAAGTAATTTTGCAATGTGGTATGTGAATCAACTCATGCATTGTTATTTGGGTAATTAATCACCTAATTAATTTAACTTGAGCCCATTGTCGCACATCTCTTGAGGTTTGTTATTCTCTGGTACAGCACATATTCATAAAGTCAAGTTATAATAATGCAATGAGTTCCTATAGAAAAACTCTTGTTACTCCCGTATATTTTCATATATATATTATTTGGAGGGATTATTTTGCATACTAATAAATCTATTCGAAATTGAAGTATTTTCAGTATTTGAGGACACGACTATCAGGTTCCTTTAGACATGAAAGTTTTATTAAGTTTTATTAATAATTAGCCGTTGAATGATATATAGGGATTTATCATTCAATTCACTATCAGGAAGCCTACCTCGGAGTCTACAATCACTCTCGAGCCTCAAGAAGTTGTAAGAACCAAATCCCTGTCAGAGAGAATATTTTTTGTCCCCTTGTTTACATCATCCTCACCATTAACGTCTATTTGTCCTTGTTCAGGTATCTGCAAAACAATCAGTTCTCTGGTTCAATAAATGTGCTTGCAAGCCTTACACTTGAAGAATTGTGAGTTGATGTCTGCCCTCATTAGAATAACTTTTTCTTCGTTTTTTAAATTTATTTTCAAGTATCCTCAAATTTTTGACTATTTAGTAATGTTTATAGCATATTTACATTTCACAGTGTAATTATTTAATCCATTCCTGTATTTAGCAGCACAGTATATTTACATTTCACAGCGTGGTTATTTGATTTATTCCAGTATTTGCAAAAACTAATTAGCAGCGTCTTTCTTCACGAGGTAAAAGGTCAAAGTTTTTTGGTCAATTTATGCATCACTTTGTTAGAGACAATAAGATGAAACTTATCAGGTCTTTTCTTATTCTTATGGCTGCGAAGTAGCTAGGAGTGTTTTTGCATATAAAAAAGTGTACTTATTCGGTTTTTTAAAATTGACTAAACTAGACCATTAAATATAGGTTTATTTCGGTTCTATTTAATCGAATCTTCTTAATTTTTATCCTGATTTAGGTTCAATTGGCTTAAATTGTAATTAAATAAGGCTTATTTTACAAAAACTGTATTAATTTTTTTTCTAATTTTTATAGTTCTAAATTTTATAACATTTAAATATTTAGTTTAAAAAAATAATTTATAGTAAATGAAAATAACAAATAAATCTTATAAATATCTACATAAAGTTATAAATCATGAAAATATATATAATGATTGATTTTTTGGTACGATTTGGTTTTTACTTAAAGAAAACCGAACCATACCAATTTAAATTGATTTTCATAGGTTTTTCTACAGTTCAATTTGGTTTGATTTGGTGTGATTAGTTTGAATCGGTTTTGAACACCCTTTGAAGTAGCTACGCTAATCTGTTGTAGGAATAATTGGTATACTAAAATTAAATTGTACATTGCATGTGTGCTTCCTAGCTAGAGACTGAGTATTTGTATATTTATTATAGGAATGTTGAAAACAACAAATTTACTGGTTGGATCCCAGAGGAGTTAAAGGATATAAATAGCTTGAAGTAAGTATTTCAATACATTCATATTTGTTAAGAGATCCAGTGCTTAGGTTGTTTCTCTAACTTTGTCTTGTTGACTGTAAAGAACTGGAGGTAATTCTTGGTCAACAGGGCCAGCTCCTCCTCCTCCTCCTGGTACACCCCCTATCAAGCATGCCCCAAACAAGACTGCAAAATCTGTTGTTAATGGAGTAGTTATAGCAGGCATAGCTTTGGGTTTACTCATAGTAATTGTAATCATCATTGCTCTTGTTAAAAGAAGATCATCTACGCCTTCTTCACATTTTCTTGGTGAAGAAAATAGCCGTCGTAGATCATTTACCTCTCTTGCGTCGCAGGAATTATACAAAGATTCTGGTGCTGCTGCATGCAAAGACTACAAAGGTGGGTTGTTTTCCTTAACAAACTCTAATATTGTTATGCATCATATCTTGTGATTCTTAATTTCTTATCCGAGCCAAAATATTTTTCTTTTTGCTTATGTGAGGATTTCCATGGAAGAAATTGTGAGTATAAAAAGAAGTGACTGCAGATGGACATTATCTGCCATGAACACACTGTCAGTGATTAACAATAAACCAAATGTATTTTATTTTATTGCATAAGCATATTTCCATTACTTTTTCTTTTTCTCTGGAACGAGGGTGGGGATTTAGATTTTGTCATCATGAATACAGTTGATATTATCTTCATGCTAGATGATGATAGCTTGACTGGTTTTATGAGTATATGGCGTAGGACGAACAGAACAGTGAGAGGAAGGGAGAGAGAGAAACAAAAGGGGGGAACAGAATAGACTCAATTCTAAGTTCAAGCCTGTCCAACTAAAGTGCATTGCAATTCTTAAAACAGGCAAATCATGAATTACTAAAAATTCTAAATGACTCGAATTTATTTAAAATACCATAGTAGTCCCATATTCGTAATAAGTACCATATTACAATGAATTCTCAATCCCTACTCCTAATATTTCTAATATTTATTTATCATATCATATTCGCCTCAGTAGATAACCTGTACTGTAACACGACAGGGCTAATTATTTTAACTAAAGATGATTGGACCTTTTCATGTTAAAAAAGGCCTCCATGTATATGTATGAGTCATGTTTGCGCATTGCGAGCATGGTCAATATTGTGGCACTTTATTATTTAACTGACTAGATTATATAATGGTGACAGATTTTAAACCACCGGATTTTGCTTCAATTGACATAAAGGCTTTACAAAAAACTCCATCTATCGGTGTAAGGTCATCAGTATCTGATACTGTACAATCCTATAACGATAATGAGTTTGCAAATCGTCTAAATGCTAGAAGAAGCACCTCGGGTTGTGCTACTCCTTTTTCATTGGCAGATTTGCAGATTGCTACTGGTAATTTTGCATCTGGTCGCCTTCTTGGTGAAGGATCCATTGGATGTGTTTATCGGGCCAAATATGCTGATGGGAAGGTATTTTCTACTTGATTAATCTATGCATTAGCCTATGTTTAAACTAGCCATGGACACACTGCTTCTTCTTGGTTTTTCAGCTAGTCAGATGCCTTTCTAATGGAGATGCAAATATATGACACACCAATGTTCATGTCTGCCATGCAGCCATAGGTGTCTGAATTAAAATATAACTATATACTCAGTCAAATGTGGCTTTGAAACAATCTTGGATGTGAATAGAAAAATAAAAACAAAGATGTTTAACTCAGAGAGGCTTGTACTGTTTGCTTTTATCAGGTTTTAGCTGTTAAAAAAATTGACTCTACA
Organism: Ceratonia siliqua; assembly: GCA_034509205.1. Taxonomy (NCBI): domain Eukaryota; kingdom Viridiplantae; phylum Streptophyta; class Magnoliopsida; order Fabales; family Fabaceae; genus Ceratonia; species Ceratonia siliqua. The sequence goes on from JASKGM010000009.1 coordinate 107,246, forward strand.
CTTTTCCATGGCGGCCCTCCAGAGGAATTCTCTGAGATTGTTTTGAACATTTCCAAGCTTCGCCACCCAAACATTGCTGAGCTTGTTGGTTATTGTTCAGAACAGGGACACAACATGTTAATATATGAGTATTTCAGAAACGGCTCTCTTCATGAATTTTTACATGTGTCAGATGACTTCAGCAAACCACTAACATGGAACACCAGAGTCAGAATTGCACTAGGTGCAGCTCGGGCTGTAGAGTAAGTGGACATAAAAGTATATATATATATAGTATTTCCATTTTGACATTGCTGCTATATTTTGTTGTTCTGTATGAACAAAGCATGCCTGCATATGGATAGGAACTGATAGTATGAATTTAAGTACAGCTAGAGGGTTTCACTTAAGACACTGTTTTTTGCATTCTTCTGATATAGGAATATTCATGTCTTGTTTCTTGTCTTTTTCATTAGAATTTAGATCATACATCTATTAACTTATTACAATATGGAAACTACTCCCAGTTCTAAGTTATGCTGCATATATAGCTATGTTCCAAATAATAATTTCTCTTATATATTGACTGCATGTCAGTATGACTGGCACTATTCATATATGGATGCAATTTAAATACTCAGGTACATGCATGAAATTTGTTCTCCATCTTTAGTTCACAAGAACATAAAGTCTTCCAATATTCTGCTTGACGCTGAACTCAATCCCCATCTCTCAGACTATGGTTTGGCATCCTTCCACCAGGTTTTTCTTTTTCTTTCCCTAAACTATCATAGTTTATGTGTCAGTTAATTTCATGAGATCTCATATGGCACCATTTTAAAGTAATCTAGAATGACATTTACTTTCCTCTCTAGTGCTTAAAGTAATCTAGAATGATGGCACCAGTGATCTCATACGGCACCATTTTAAAATACGATGCCTCTGGAACGCTAGAAAATAATTCACTCTTTATGTGTTATATATTTTTGGGACTACAATTTCAAAATATATTTACTAAGTACTTGTTGTTATATTAGAGTCCTACTATAGTTGTCAATAGCATAGGTTACAGATAGGTAATAGTACCATTTGTATCTAAAATACACCGAAAATGATACTATTCTATTGGTTTATTGGAAGAGCACTAATGCTGTTTGCTATGGTATTGTGTGACAGAGTAAGTATTGCACTATACTTGTGCATCTTGCAATATTCAGAAATCCAAAAGAACTGAGTCCTGTAGATTAAAATGTTAAAACATGGGTTCTTTAACTTTAAACTCTAGGTGGCAAAATATCTTTAAGATACACTATATGGTACAAGGATATGACTACTAAATCCTGCTGCTAGTTGTCAAAGTCTCAGTGCTTATGCAAAACAGCAATATATTTGCAAGTTGCAACTCTAGTAGTTCATATAGAACTGAGTTGGGACCAGGTCTTTCTAATTAGATATTTCGGGACATTAATTGGCAGGCTTCAGAGAATCAGAAAGCACACTAGGTGCAGCTTTGGCAAGATAGATAAAAAAAAAAAGGAGCCATGTAATAGGTAGGAGAAGTATTTGGGTAACCTATTTGTCCAGCTTAATTAGTAGTGAATTATTCTAAAGTTCATTAAGATAGTGAATTGTATTTCAAACGTGGTATCCTATAAGAATATGAAATAAATTGCTTATATTACTGTGAAAGGTTACCTGCCTACTGTACTGGGTGGGAAGAGAAATGGAATAAAAAAGTAAAACTATGGAAAACACAGCAGTAATTGTTGGTAAAAATTTAAAGAAAAAAAGAGAGAAGGAAGTCGAGCCTCACCTTTGATTTTAAGATCTTCAATTCCTGTATCTTAGTGTGAGAAAGTGTTAAAGACCCTCTGCCTCCTGTAACCAATGTGCCAAACTACAGACAACTGATTTGCTCTATTTTAGTGGCTTATATATATTCTGTAATTTCCTTTTTTTTTATATATACAAAAGGTGGCACGGAGGTTTGAACCCAAGACTTCCTGCAAACTACCCAACCCCCTCACCACTAGACCATAGATAGAGTCTTTATATTATTTATTTTCTTTTACTTTCTTAGGCTCTTATATGTGGTTTTGACAATAACTCCTAGTGTCCCAGCATTAGGTGAAATATATACCATGAAGCAGGTAGCCTACAAACTTGGTTTCTTTGTCTCAAATATTTGTTTATTATGTAGCATTTTTACATCTTGGATTGCCCGTTTGTTTGTCTTCTGACTGTAATTCCCTCATGTCTTGAGAGCTTTTATATTTTTTCTTTATTTGTATTCTTTATGAGTCTTGTTTCTTTGCAGCGTACCAGCCAAAATCTTGGGGCAGGATATAATGCACCGGAGTGCACAAAACCTTCAGCCTATACCCTGAAGAGTGATGCATATAGTTTTGGGGTAGTCATGTTGGAACTGTTAACAGGTCGAAAGCCTCTAGACAGGTGCTTCTTCATCTAGGTCTTTTTTCCTGAAGTGGTCTATGCAATATCCTCCATAACAATATATATATATATATATATCTGAGAAAGCTTTGTTGTTTCCTTCTTTATCTTCAGGTCAAAGCCAAAACCAGAGCAATGCCTCGTTCGTTGGGCCACCCCACAGCTTCATGACATTGATGCATTGGAAAAAATGGTGGATCCTGCCTTGCGAGGACTATACCCTCCTAAATCAGTGTCACGATTTGCTAATATTATCGCTCTTTGTGTTCAGGTGAGTTCATATTCAATTTCATTCATAAGGTAGCAGCTAGCTTAGTGCCAGAATTGGTTTGAAGCAGTAATCATTTTAGTAAATGACTTATGATTGTGATTGTAACAATCTTAAGGATGCTGATATATTTCTTCCCATCTTTCTATTAGTCTGAACCTGACTTCCGGCCACCCATGTCAGAGGTGGTTCAGAAATTGGTGCAACTAGTTCAGCATTCAAGTATGCACATGAGAGAGGATCTTGGTGCGTGTTTCTCTTCGGATGGATGAATATGATGACTGATCCATTCTACGAATGTTACATGTATAGGTCAGAGAAGAATTATGACACCCCCCGCCCTCTTCTTTGTAGATGAGTTTCAACTTTCGAAGCTTAGATTAATAAACTCAAATTACATGGCACGTCTAAAAAATTGTGTTTTGGATATTTCTGGTGTTATTTGATCAGTAATTTCTATTTTTTCTGTGGAAGTAGGTATTTAAAATATGTTAACTATATAAAATGCTATTTTCTTTAATAGTAGTTTTTGCAATTATAACAGGTTAAACAGGTATATTAAGTCTTGTAAATTCATTCAAGAAAGAAGTAGAAGATGGGAGGAAGAAAACAGATTTAGTACTGTGTACAAAGACATACAAAGACATAACTGAGAATTCATCTCAATAATATTGTTCAAGTTTTTGTTATCAAATTCGTTAATCAATAAATAAAACATATACTAATAGTTTAGATATGTACATTAATATTGATATTGATAAAAATGGTTGAGTTGGTTATGTGAAATTTTATTTTATTTTATGAACAAATATGCAACTCATTCATTGATCCAATTGTCTAGATTTTTATACAGTTAATCATTATTTGAATGCTATTTTTATCTCATTTTCACAACCACAACCAATCTCAATCACTTCAAACCTGAAAAAATTACAAAAAAGAGAGTAATATATTAATATATTTTACGAAAAATATTCAAATGTATCCTGAAATCAAAATTGATAATTACTCATGACACTATCAAGCAAAATATATTGGTAAAAATGTTTCAAAATATTCATCATATAATAAAATATTTTAAAAATTAGACTAATTATTAAATCAGTAAAATCACCGAGTCAATGATTCAATTGAGATCAAACTACAATCAAATTTCTAAAACTAAAAAATATATTTTTTAATTTTTTAATTTATATAGTGTATATATTTAAAATAATATATGATATAATAATTAATAATTAAAACAAAAATAATTAACTTATAAATAGGAATATATCTAAAACTATTAAATAATTTTGTTAGAATTAAAATACATTCATAATTTACATATCATAATAATATAATATTTAATAATTAATATAATATTTTTAATTATAAAACAAAATAAATTTAGATTTTAAAATTATAATAAAATGTATAATTTAATAATTTATAAAAAAATGTGTGATAACAATTAACCATATTGATTATGACTTACTAATCATCACCAAGTGTAAATTAATGAATAACTCGTACAATCCACAACTGTACTAATTAATAATGGAAATTAATTAATAATAATAATAAATTATTTGAATATTATTAAAACATAATATATATATATATATATGTGTGTGTACTTAATTTAATTTATAAAAAAGATTTTTATAAATAATATTATTTATAGTGTTCGATAGATTACCGTTGTAACAAATATGATTACACAATTTTATTAAAATCAAGTAGTTAAAATCAATTCATCAACTAAAATGATATAGAGATCTTTTTTACTTAGTCATATCTGTCAAAAGAAGGTTAATTAACAATTTATAAATCATTTAATACAACTTAGAAATAATAGCTTAGATTAAATTTACTTAATTTTTTAATGGGTCTTGTCATTTTATAATTGTAAGGTTGAGAGTGAAGTGGAATTAAGCATAGAGAATACAACAACTTGGCTTCTAAAATATGGTTACACAATTTGCCTGAAGTCATCTCTTAATCAGTGCATATCGGTCAGCCTTTGTTTTTTTTATATTCTATTAATTAATATTTAAGTTTTATTTTAATAAAGTTATTATGAATAATGAATATGTATGAAAATATGGTTACACAATAGAATAATAGTATAGAAATATTATGACATCATTAATGGAAGGATCAATTGATGAATAGAATAATATAGAAGGGCAATATAAATAGTGTAGAGAGGAGTTTGCTTTTCAACTACATTTTTACGGATTTGTTTGTTTGGATTTATTAGATAATGTCTTTTTTTCTTTTCTTACAGAAGGAATGATTTTTTTTAAGAAAAAATTATTTTGTATTTGAATGCAATAATTAAGAAGGGTTTTTGAAGAAGAGTGAATAATTTTAAAGATGAAAGTTTTTCCCTCTTCTTATTTTTCTCCTTATCAGGAGAAGTTACAATTTCTAACTTCTCTTTCTATGAGATTTTCTCAATTTTTATTAATTTATCATTTTTTATAAGTCCAAACAAATAGGATATTTTTATCAAAATGCTTTATTTTTTTTTAAAAATAACTTATTCTCAAAATAAATCCAAACAATCAAAACCTAAAAAAGTTTACTTTTAATAATTATAAAAATATTATTGCTTGAAACCATAAAATTAATTCATGTCAAAAACACATGACCTCACATCTTGTATCGGTGTTAGTACTAAATCAGTGTACAAAATAATTGTAATGCTAAATCTTATTTTCAATTATGTTATTGTTTAATAAAAAAAATCAACTTGTTTAATAAAAAAAAATATTTTTTCCATATACAATATTCAAATGAACAAAATGATATACTTTTCATAAACAATTAGCAAGTGAACAAAACAATTGTCTTACAACTAAAATAAGTCCATAATTTTCATGAAATGATATTCAATAGTAATACAATATCATCAACTACAAAAATAAAATAAAATAAAATTCAAAATTACAGTAAAATATAAAAATAAAAAATTACAATAAAATTATGTTTTAGATAATTTAATTTTGTTATGAATTTAGCCCAAACATTAAAATGATAATAATAATAATAATAATAATAATAATAATAATAATAATAATAAAATGATAATAAATATATCATCAAACACAATTTATGTAGATCAAAATATTGAAAAAATATCTACATTATCTGAACAAATTATGAGACAAAAAGTAATTTACTATAATTTCAAGCAAACATACATCAAAATACTTGTGCCTGCATCATTTTATTGATACCTGGAAACAAATACATCTGAAAAGATTCCTTATCTTCATTTTATGAACAGAAAACAAATTTAAGCATAATAAAAGACAACCAACCTATATTCCTCTCTCTTTTTGATGAACTTCTCTCTCAATGTACTATGATCTTATTGCTCTTGAATGTACACTGAACTGCTGCTATTACCATATAACACATAATTACATATTTGACTAACAAAAGCATGTGCAAACTTCAGGTCCCCAAGCAAAATAACCTATAGCCCCGCTTTGAAACTTTATTTGCAATTTTAGTTCTGATAAAATATATAAATAGCAGCATTTGGAAAATTAAATTCACGGTATTGACTACTGGAAAACTAAATCGAACAATTAATATCTACTATCAAATCTTGCCCTTGTTTAATATTCCAATTGCGAAGCATAAATGCAATTACCATAACCTGCAATTTCAAATCACAAAAAGAAAATTCTCATTTAGCACAGATATTAGAAATTTATACATTCATTTCATACCAGTTCTTTCATTTATAAGAGATTAAATTTATCGTGTATATAATTCTTAGAACTCAATTGAATGTGAAAAATCATGACTTACTTAGATCAATAACAACAATGAGGCCTGGGTTTTATAGCAATATAAAATAAAAATCATATCCCAAATAGTTTTAGTAAATATTTGAATGATGCATTAGTATGGTAGAAAACTACTTCTTTTAAATGCATAGGAAATTGATTCATACTTACGACCTTCAATGAAGAGATATAATATTAACGTGTTGATATTTTAAATGCATTGATTCATTTTCAAATGCATAGGAAATTGAAATTTGAATGAATCATGCCAGTAGTGACCTAATAATTTGACGGCAATCTAAAGAAATCATCTCCTTGTTACCACTCATGTAATATAAACAATGTCAAAGCTATATATAATGTTAATGTCTTGATATTTTATAATAATAAATAGATATGTAAAAATAATAATTACTTCAAAATAAACATCTTTAAAATAAATGAGTCATAAAAATAAGGGATATTATTTACAAAAGCATAATATCTGCAAAATAAAATATTTGAAAAAAAATAAAAACGCATAAACAAAAATACCCACACAAATAGGTTCAAGAAGTATAGAAACATTAGAAAAATAAATGAGTCAAGTAATTAAGGAACAGCTTCCTCTTATGCCATCTCAATGCGTAAAAAAGAGCTTCCTCATTTATTGCCTCCAAAAATACAAAAAAATAAATGACATATACCAATAAGACAGGTAAAGAATAACGAAAAAGCATACCAATATGACCATACCAATAAGGCATTAAAGTTAGAGAATTTACCTCATAGAAAGCATTTTGATATTTTGAGAACTAAAAAATTCATCACTTTGTCTTCGAGTGCATAGGATTTTATAAAGAATGAAAAGAGGAAATTATAGTGAAGTATATCCCACTTTATGGTTAAGAGAGACCAATAGGAAATAATGAAAAAATTACTGTAAAAAAGAAGAGGGAAAAAATTAGAGAGAGAGAGAGAGGTAAGAGTATTCAAAGAAGAAGAACACAAAAACATTTTTGAGAGAGAGAATTAGGAGAGGATAAGAGAATATAGAAAATATTAAATGTACCGTACACTATAGTGTTGGAGAATAACGAAGAATAAAAAGTGAAGAAGGAATTAGAAAAGAAACAAGAAAATTACAATAAAAGAAATTACTAAGAATGGAGCAAGATGATTATTAAAATTCAAATTTTAAATTTTTATTAAATATATTATCAAAGAAATTAAAAAAAAGAACAAAAATGAATCTATAAAAAGAAAATAATTTCAAATTCTTATTGTTAATGAAATTTTTTCAGCAATAATAATAATAAATAATTATAATTTTAAAATTTAAAATTTAAAATTATATCTTATTTAGATAGGTTGGTTAAATAAAACATAATTCATAATTTTAATTTATTGATTTTAAAAAAAATTAAATTTAAAAAAATAATATATATAAACATCATAAAATAACATAAAAAAATAAAAAATAAAAAATATTAATCTCTTATCCATCCTTAAAAACGATATGTTTTGAAATATAATATAAAGTATTAAAGTAATGATAGGAGCATGTAACAGACATATTTACAAAATAATATTATAAAATGAAGGAAGAAATCTGGAAGGTCTTCACTCAATCACCCTTGAAGGAACATATCACCTTCATTTGATGCTGACATTGACTTTTGTCCCTCGGATTAGACTACGTGTCAGAGATAATGTATATCTTAAACAATGTATATCTTCTTATCGTTCACACTCTTTCACATTTTATTTTTTATTATAAATATAATATAAAAAATATATAATTAATAAATAATAATACAATAATAAATATAAAAAAAATGTATGAAAAAAATATAAAAAATAAAAAACAAAAACATTATTATTATTTTGAATATCTTCTATGTAAGAGATATAACGATAAGAAGATATACATTGTTTAAGATATACATTATCTCTGACACGTAGTCTAATCCGAGGGACAAAAGTCAATGTCAGCATCAAATGAAGGTGATATGTTCCTTCAAGGGTGATTGAGTGAAGACCTTCCAGATTTCTTCCTTCATTTTATAATATTATTTTGTAAATATGTCTGTTACATGCTCCTATCATTACTTTAATACTTTATATTATATTTCAAAACATATCGTTTTTAAGGATGGATAAGAGATTAATATTTTTTATTTTTTATTTTTTTATGTTATTTTATGATGTTTATATATATTATTTTTTTAAATTTAATTTTTTTTAAAATCAATAAATTAAAATTATGAATTATGTTTTATTTAACCAACCTATCTAAATAAGATATAATTTTAAATTTTAAATTTTAAAATTATAATTATTTATTATTATTATTGCTGAAAAAATTTCATTAACAATAAGAATTTGAAATTATTTTCTTTTTATAGATTCATTTTTGTTCTTTTTTTTAATTTCTTTGATAATATATTTAATAAAAATTTAAAATTTGAATTTTAATAATCATCTTGCTCCATTCTTAGTAATTTCTTTTATTGTAATTTTCTTGTTTCTTTTCTAATTCCTTCTTCACTTTTTATTCTTCGTTATTCTCCAACACTATAGTGTACGGTACATTTAATATTTTCTATATTCTCTTATCCTCTCCTAATTCTCTCTCTCAAAAATGTTTTTGTGTTCTTCTTCTTTGAATACTCTTACCTCTCTCTCTCTCTCTAATTTTTTCCCTCTTCTTTTTTACAGTAATTTTTTCATTATTTCCTATTGGTCTCTCTTAACCATAAAGTGGGATATACTTCACTATAATTTCCTCTTTTCATTCTTTATAAAATCCTATGCACTCGAAGACAAAGTGATGAATTTTTTAGTTCTCAAAATATCAAAATGCTTTCTATGAGGTAAATTCTCTAACTTTAATGCCTTATTGGTATGGTCATATTGGTATGCTTTTTCGTTATTCTTTACCTGTCTTATTGGTATATGTCATTTATTTTTTTGTATTTTTGGAGGCAATAAATGAGGAAGCTCTTTTTTACGCATTGAGATGGCATAAGAGGAAGCTGTTCCTTAATTACTTGACTCATTTATTTTTCTAATGTTTCTATACTTCTTGAACCTATTTGTGTGGGTATTTTTGTTTATGCGTTTTTATTTTTTTTCAAATATTTTATTTTGCAGATATTATGCTTTTGTAAATAATATCCCTTATTTTTATGACTCATTTATTTTAAAGATGTTTATTTTGAAGTAATTATTATTTTTACATATCTATTTATTATTATAAAATATCAAGACATTAACATTATATATAGCTTTGACATTGTTTATATTACATGAGTGGTAACAAGGAGATGATTTCTTTAGATTGCCGTCAAATTATTAGGTCACTACTGGCATGATTCATTCAAATTTCAATTTCCTATGCATTTGAAAATGAATCAATGCATTTAAAATATCAACACGTTAATATTATATCTCTTCATTGAAGGTCGTAAGTATGAATCAATTTCCTATGCATTTAAAAGAAGTAGTTTTCTACCATACTAATGCATCATTCAAATATTTACTAAAACTATTTGGGATATGATTTTTATTTTATATTGCTATAAAACCCAGGCCTCATTGTTGTTATTGATCTAAGTAAGTCATGATTTTTCACATTCAATTGAGTTCTAAGAATTATATACACGATAAATTTAATCTCTTATAAATGAAAGAACTGGTATGAAATGAATGTATAAATTTCTAATATCTGTGCTAAATGAGAATTTTCTTTTTGTGATTTGAAATTGCAGGTTATGGTAATTGCATTTATGCTTCGCAATTGGAATATTAAACAAGGGCAAGATTTGATAGTAGATATTAATTGTTCGATTTAGTTTTCCAGTAGTCAATACCGTGAATTTAATTTTCCAAATGCTGCTATTTATATATTTTATCAGAACTAAAATTGCAAATAAAGTTTCAAAGCGGGGCTATAGGTTATTTTGCTTGGGGACCTGAAGTTTGCACATGCTTTTGTTAGTCAAATATGTAATTATGTGTTATATGGTAATAGCAGCAGTTCAGTGTACATTCAAGAGCAATAAGATCATAGTACATTGAGAGAGAAGTTCATCAAAAAGAGAGAGGAATATAGGTTGGTTGTCTTTTATTATGCTTAAATTTGTTTTCTGTTCATAAAATGAAGATAAGGAATCTTTTCAGATGTATTTGTTTCCAGGTATCAATAAAATGATGCAGGCACAAGTATTTTGATGTATGTTTGCTTGAAATTATAGTAAATTACTTTTTGTCTCATAATTTGTTCAGATAATGTAGATATTTTTTCAATATTTTGATCTACATAAATTGTGTTTGATGATATATTTATTATCATTTTATTATTATTATTATTATTATTATTATTATTATTATTATTATTATCATTTTAATGTTTGGGCTAAATTCATAACAAAATTAAATTATCTAAAACATAATTTTATTGTAATTTTTTATTTTTATATTTTACTGTAATTTTGAATTTTATTTTATTTTATTTTTGTAGTTGATGATATTGTATTACTATTGAATATCATTTCATGAAAATTATGGACTTATTTTAGTTGTAAGACAATTGTTTTGTTCACTTGCTAATTGTTTATGAAAAGTATATCATTTTGTTCATTTGAATATTGTATATGGAAAAAATATTTTTTTTTATTAAACAAGTTGATTTTTTTTATTAAACAATAACATAATTGAAAATAAGATTTAGCATTACAATTATTTTGTACACTGATTTAGTACTAACACCGATACAAGATGTGAGGTCATGTGTTTTTGACATGAATTAATTTTATGGTTTCAAGCAATAATATTTTTATAATTATTAAAAGTAAACTTTTTTAGGTTTTGATTGTTTGGATTTATTTTGAGAATAAGTTATTTTTAAAAAAAAATAAAGCATTTTGATAAAAATATCCTATTTGTTTGGACTTATAAAAAATGATAAATTAATAAAAATTGAGAAAATCTCATAGAAAGAGAAGTTAGAAATTGTAACTTCTCCTGATAAGGAGAAAAATAAGAAGAGGGAAAAACTTTCATCTTTAAAATTATTCACTCTTCTTCAAAAACCCTTCTTAATTATTGCATTCAAATACAAAATAATTTTTTCTTAAAAAAAATCATTCCTTCTGTAAGAAAAGAAAAAAAGACATTATCTAATAAATCCAAACAAACAAATCCGTAAAAATGTAGTTGAAAAGCAAACTCCTCTCTACACTATTTATATTGCCCTTCTATATTATTCTATTCATCAATTGATCCTTCCATTAATGATGTCATAATATTTCTATACTATTATTCTATTGTGTAACCATATTTTCATACATATTCATTATTCATAATAACTTTATTAAAATAAAACTTAAATATTAATTAATAGAATATAAAAAAAACAAAGGCTGACCGATATGCACTGATTAAGAGATGACTTCAGGCAAATTGTGTAACCATATTTTAGAAGCCAAGTTGTTGTATTCTCTATGCTTAATTCCACTTCACTCTCAACCTTACAATTATAAAATGACAAGACCCATTAAAAAATTAAGTAAATTTAATCTAAGCTATTATTTCTAAGTTGTATTAAATGATTTATAAATTGTTAATTAACCTTCTTTTGACAGATATGACTAAGTAAAAAAGATCTCTATATCATTTTAGTTGATGAATTGATTTTAACTACTTGATTTTAATAAAATTGTGTAATCATATTTGTTACAACGGTAATCTATCGAACACTATAAATAATATTATTTATAAAAATCTTTTTTATAAATTAAATTAAGTACACACACATATATATATATATATATTATGTTTTAATAATATTCAAATAATTTATTATTATTATTAATTAATTTCCATTATTAATTAGTACAGTTGTGGATTGTACGAGTTATTCATTAATTTACACTTGGTGATGATTAGTAAGTCATAATCAATATGGTTAATTGTTATCACACATTTTTTTATAAATTATTAAATTATACATTTTATTATAATTTTAAAATCTAAATTTATTTTGTTTTATAATTAAAAATATTATATTAATTATTAAATATTATATTATTATGATATGTAAATTATGAATGTATTTTAATTCTAACAAAATTATTTAATAGTTTTAGATATATTCCTATTTATAAGTTAATTATTTTTGTTTTAATTATTAATTATTATATCATATATTATTTTAAATATATACACTATATAAATTAAAAAATTAAAAAATATATTTTTTAGTTTTAGAAATTTGATTGTAGTTTGATCTCAATTGAATCATTGACTCGGTGATTTTACTGATTTAATAATTAGTCTAATTTTTAAAATATTTTATTATATGATGAATATTTTGAAACATTTTTACCAATATATTTTGCTTGATAGTGTCATGAGTAATTATCAATTTTGATTTCAGGATACATTTGAATATTTTTCGTAAAATATATTAATATATTACTCTCTTTTTTGTAATTTTTTCAGGTTTGAAGTGATTGAGATTGGTTGTGGTTGTGAAAATGAGATAAAAATAGCATTCAAATAATGATTAACTGTATAAAAATCTAGACAATTGGATCAATGAATGAGTTGCATATTTGTTCATAAAATAAAATAAAATTTCACATAACCAACTCAACCATTTTTATCAATATCAATATTAATGTACATATCTAAACTATTAGTATATGTTTTATTTATTGATTAACGAATTTGATAACAAAAACTTGAACAATATTATTGAGATGAATTCTCAGTTATGTCTTTGTATGTCTTTGTACACAGTACTAAATCTGTTTTCTTCCTCCCATCTTCTACTTCTTTCTTGAATGAATTTACAAGACTTAATATACCTGTTTAACCTGTTATAATTGCAAAAACTACTATTAAAGAAAATAGCATTTTATATAGTTAACATATTTTAAATACCTACTTCCACAGAAAAAATAGAAATTACTGATCAAATAACACCAGAAATATCCAAAACACAATTTTTTAGACGTGCCATGTAATTTGAGTTTATTAATCTAAGCTTCGAAAGTTGAAACTCATCTACAAAGAAGAGGGCGGGGGGTGTCATAATTCTTCTCTGACCTATACATGTAACATTCGTAGAATGGATCAGTCATCATATTCATCCATCCGAAGAGAAACACGCACCAAGATCCTCTCTCATGTGCATACTTGAATGCTGAACTAGTTGCACCAATTTCTGAACCACCTCTGACATGGGTGGCCGGAAGTCAGGTTCAGACTAATAGAAAGATGGGAAGAAATATATCAGCATCCTTAAGATTGTTACAATCACAATCATAAGTCATTTACTAAAATGATTACTGCTTCAAACCAATTCTGGCACTAAGCTAGCTGCTACCTTATGAATGAAATTGAATATGAACTCACCTGAACACAAAGAGCGATAATATTAGCAAATCGTGACACTGATTTAGGAGGGTATAGTCCTCGCAAGGCAGGATCCACCATTTTTTCCAATGCATCAATGTCATGAAGCTGTGGGGTGGCCCAACGAACGAGGCATTGCTCTGGTTTTGGCTTTGACCTGAAGATAAAGAAGGAAACAACAAAGCTTTCTCAGATATATATATATATATATATTGTTATGGAGGATATTGCATAGACCACTTCAGGAAAAAAGACCTAGATGAAGAAGCACCTGTCTAGAGGCTTTCGACCTGTTAACAGTTCCAACATGACTACCCCAAAACTATATGCATCACTCTTCAGGGTATAGGCTGAAGGTTTTGTGCACTCCGGTGCATTATATCCTGCCCCAAGATTTTGGCTGGTACGCTGCAAAGAAACAAGACTCATAAAGAATACAAATAAAGAAAAAATATAAAAGCTCTCAAGACATGAGGGAATTACAGTCAGAAGACAAACAAACGGGCAATCCAAGATGTAAAAATGCTACATAATAAACAAATATTTGAGACAAAGAAACCAAGTTTGTAGGCTACCTGCTTCATGGTATATATTTCACCTAATGCTGGGACACTAGGAGTTATTGTCAAAACCACATATAAGAGCCTAAGAAAGTAAAAGAAAATAAATAATATAAAGACTCTATCTATGGTCTAGTGGTGAGGGGGTTGGGTAGTTTGCAGGAAGTCTTGGGTTCAAACCTCCGTGCCACCTTTTGTATATATAAAAAAAAAGGAAATTACAGAATATATATAAGCCACTAAAATAGAGCAAATCAGTTGTCTGTAGTTTGGCACATTGGTTACAGGAGGCAGAGGGTCTTTAACACTTTCTCACACTAAGATACAGGAATTGAAGATCTTAAAATCAAAGGTGAGGCTCGACTTCCTTCTCTCTTTTTTTCTTTAAATTTTTACCAACAATTACTGCTGTGTTTTCCATAGTTTTACTTTTTTATTCCATTTCTCTTCCCACCCAGTACAGTAGGCAGGTAACCTTTCACAGTAATATAAGCAATTTATTTCATATTCTTATAGGATACCACGTTTGAAATACAATTCACTATCTTAATGAACTTTAGAATAATTCACTACTAATTAAGCTGGACAAATAGGTTACCCAAATACTTCTCCTACCTATTACATGGCTCCTTTTTTTTTTTATCTATCTTGCCAAAGCTGCACCTAGTGTGCTTTCTGATTCTCTGAAGCCTGCCAATTAATGTCCCGAAATATCTAATTAGAAAGACCTGGTCCCAACTCAGTTCTATATGAACTACTAGAGTTGCAACTTGCAAATATATTGCTGTTTTGCATAAGCACTGAGACTTTGACAACTAGCAGCAGGATTTAGTAGTCATATCCTTGTACCATATAGTGTATCTTAAAGATATTTTGCCACCTAGAGTTTAAAGTTAAAGAACCCATGTTTTAACATTTTAATCTACAGGACTCAGTTCTTTTGGATTTCTGAATATTGCAAGATGCACAAGTATAGTGCAATACTTACTCTGTCACACAATACCATAGCAAACAGCATTAGTGCTCTTCCAATAAACCAATAGAATAGTATCATTTTCGGTGTATTTTAGATACAAATGGTACTATTACCTATCTGTAACCTATGCTATTGACAACTATAGTAGGACTCTAATATAACAACAAGTACTTAGTAAATATATTTTGAAATTGTAGTCCCAAAAATATATAACACATAAAGAGTGAATTATTTTCTAGCGTTCCAGAGGCATCGTATTTTAAAATGGTGCCGTATGAGATCACTGGTGCCATCATTCTAGATTACTTTAAGCACTAGAGAGGAAAGTAAATGTCATTCTAGATTACTTTAAAATGGTGCCATATGAGATCTCATGAAATTAACTGACACATAAACTATGATAGTTTAGGGAAAGAAAAAGAAAAACCTGGTGGAAGGATGCCAAACCATAGTCTGAGAGATGGGGATTGAGTTCAGCGTCAAGCAGAATATTGGAAGACTTTATGTTCTTGTGAACTAAAGATGGAGAACAAATTTCATGCATGTACCTGAGTATTTAAATTGCATCCATATATGAATAGTGCCAGTCATACTGACATGCAGTCAATATATAAGAGAAATTATTATTTGGAACATAGCTATATATGCAGCATAACTTAGAACTGGGAGTAGTTTCCATATTGTAATAAGTTAATAGATGTATGATCTAAATTCTAATGAAAAAGACAAGAAACAAGACATGAATATTCCTATATCAGAAGAATGCAAAAAACAGTGTCTTAAGTGAAACCCTCTAGCTGTACTTAAATTCATACTATCAGTTCCTATCCATATGCAGGCATGCTTTGTTCATACAGAACAACAAAATATAGCAGCAATGTCAAAATGGAAATACTATATATATATATACTTTTATGTCCACTTACTCTACAGCCCGAGCTGCACCTAGTGCAATTCTGACTCTGGTGTTCCATGTTAGTGGTTTGCTGAAGTCATCTGACACATGTAAAAATTCATGAAGAGAGCCGTTTCTGAAATACTCATATATTAACATGTTGTGTCCCTGTTCTGAACAATAACCAACAAGCTCAGCAATGTTTGGGTGGCGAAGCTTGGAAATGTTCAAAACAATCTCAGAGAATTCCTCTGGAGGGCCGCCATGGAAAAGTGTAGAGTCAATTTTTTTAACAGCTAAAACCTGATAAAAGCAAACAGTACAAGCCTCTCTGAGTTAAACATCTTTGTTTTTATTTTTCTATTCACATCCAAGATTGTTTCAAAGCCACATTTGACTGAGTATATAGTTATATTTTAATTCAGACACCTATGGCTGCATGGCAGACATGAACATTGGTGTGTCATATATTTGCATCTCCATTAGAAAGGCATCTGACTAGCTGAAAAACCAAGAAGAAGCAGTGTGTCCATGGCTAGTTTAAACATAGGCTAATGCATAGATTAATCAAGTAGAAAATACCTTCCCATCAGCATATTTGGCCCGATAAACACATCCAATGGATCCTTCACCAAGAAGGCGACCAGATGCAAAATTACCAGTAGCAATCTGCAAATCTGCCAATGAAAAAGGAGTAGCACAACCCGAGGTGCTTCTTCTAGCATTTAGACGATTTGCAAACTCATTATCGTTATAGGATTGTACAGTATCAGATACTGATGACCTTACACCGATAGATGGAGTTTTTTGTAAAGCCTTTATGTCAATTGAAGCAAAATCCGGTGGTTTAAAATCTGTCACCATTATATAATCTAGTCAGTTAAATAATAAAGTGCCACAATATTGACCATGCTCGCAATGCGCAAACATGACTCATACATATACATGGAGGCCTTTTTTAACATGAAAAGGTCCAATCATCTTTAGTTAAAATAATTAGCCCTGTCGTGTTACAGTACAGGTTATCTACTGAGGCGAATATGATATGATAAATAAATATTAGAAATATTAGGAGTAGGGATTGAGAATTCATTGTAATATGGTACTTATTACGAATATGGGACTACTATGGTATTTTAAATAAATTCGAGTCATTTAGAATTTTTAGTAATTCATGATTTGCCTGTTTTAAGAATTGCAATGCACTTTAGTTGGACAGGCTTGAACTTAGAATTGAGTCTATTCTGTTCCCCCCTTTTGTTTCTCTCTCTCCCTTCCTCTCACTGTTCTGTTCGTCCTACGCCATATACTCATAAAACCAGTCAAGCTATCATCATCTAGCATGAAGATAATATCAACTGTATTCATGATGACAAAATCTAAATCCCCACCCTCGTTCCAGAGAAAAAGAAAAAGTAATGGAAATATGCTTATGCAATAAAATAAAATACATTTGGTTTATTGTTAATCACTGACAGTGTGTTCATGGCAGATAATGTCCATCTGCAGTCACTTCTTTTTATACTCACAATTTCTTCCATGGAAATCCTCACATAAGCAAAAAGAAAAATATTTTGGCTCGGATAAGAAATTAAGAATCACAAGATATGATGCATAACAATATTAGAGTTTGTTAAGGAAAACAACCCACCTTTGTAGTCTTTGCATGCAGCAGCACCAGAATCTTTGTATAATTCCTGCGACGCAAGAGAGGTAAATGATCTACGACGGCTATTTTCTTCACCAAGAAAATGTGAAGAAGGCGTAGATGATCTTCTTTTAACAAGAGCAATGATGATTACAATTACTATGAGTAAACCCAAAGCTATGCCTGCTATAACTACTCCATTAACAACAGATTTTGCAGTCTTGTTTGGGGCATGCTTGATAGGGGGTGTACCAGGAGGAGGAGGAGGAGCTGGCCCTGTTGACCAAGAATTACCTCCAGTTCTTTACAGTCAACAAGACAAAGTTAGAGAAACAACCTAAGCACTGGATCTCTTAACAAATATGAATGTATTGAAATACTTACTTCAAGCTATTTATATCCTTTAACTCCTCTGGGATCCAACCAGTAAATTTGTTGTTTTCAACAT
Organism: Ceratonia siliqua; assembly: GCA_034509205.1. Lineage (NCBI taxonomy): Eukaryota > Viridiplantae > Streptophyta > Magnoliopsida > Fabales > Fabaceae > Ceratonia > Ceratonia siliqua. Next base: position 125,666 of record JASKGM010000009.1, read on the forward strand.
TCCTATAATAAATATACAAATACTCAGTCTCTAGCTAGGAAGCACACATGCAATGTACAATTTAATTTTAGTATACCAATTATTCCTACAACAGATTAGCGTAGCTACTTCAAAGGGTGTTCAAAACCGATTCAAACTAATCACACCAAATCAAACCAAATTGAACTGTAGAAAAACCTATGAAAATCAATTTAAATTGGTATGGTTCGGTTTTCTTTAAGTAAAAACCAAATCGTACCAAAAAATCAATCATTATATATATTTTCATGATTTATAACTTTATGTAGATATTTATAAGATTTATTTGTTATTTTCATTTACTATAAATTATTTTTTTAAACTAAATATTTAAATGTTATAAAATTTAGAACTATAAAAATTAGAAAAAAAATTAATACAGTTTTTGTAAAATAAGCCTTATTTAATTACAATTTAAGCCAATTGAACCTAAATCAGGATAAAAATTAAGAAGATTCGATTAAATAGAACCGAAATAAACCTATATTTAATGGTCTAGTTTAGTCAATTTTAAAAAACCGAATAAGTACACTTTTTTATATGCAAAAACACTCCTAGCTACTTCGCAGCCATAAGAATAAGAAAAGACCTGATAAGTTTCATCTTATTGTCTCTAACAAAGTGATGCATAAATTGACCAAAAAACTTTGACCTTTTACCTCGTGAAGAAAGACGCTGCTAATTAGTTTTTGCAAATACTGGAATAAATCAAATAACCACGCTGTGAAATGTAAATATACTGTGCTGCTAAATACAGGAATGGATTAAATAATTACACTGTGAAATGTAAATATGCTATAAACATTACTAAATAGTCAAAAATTTGAGGATACTTGAAAATAAATTTAAAAAACGAAGAAAAAGTTATTCTAATGAGGGCAGACATCAACTCACAATTCTTCAAGTGTAAGGCTTGCAAGCACATTTATTGAACCAGAGAACTGATTGTTTTGCAGATACCTGAACAAGGACAAATAGACGTTAATGGTGAGGATGATGTAAACAAGGGGACAAAAAATATTCTCTCTGACAGGGATTTGGTTCTTACAACTTCTTGAGGCTCGAGAGTGATTGTAGACTCCGAGGTAGGCTTCCTGATAGTGAATTGAATGATAAATCCCTATATATCATTCAACGGCTAATTATTAATAAAACTTAATAAAACTTTCATGTCTAAAGGAACCTGATAGTCGTGTCCTCAAATACTGAAAATACTTCAATTTCGAATAGATTTATTAGTATGCAAAATAATCCCTCCAAATAATATATATATGAAAATATACGGGAGTAACAAGAGTTTTTCTATAGGAACTCATTGCATTATTATAACTTGACTTTATGAATATGTGCTGTACCAGAGAATAACAAACCTCAAGAGATGTGCGACAATGGGCTCAAGTTAAATTAATTAGGTGATTAATTACCCAAATAACAATGCATGAGTTGATTCACATACCACATTGCAAAATTACTTGATCTAGCTTAACTCAAATTAAATGCAAAAATCGTATGAAAGTGTAAATCATGATGTTAGCATCTTGCTGCAGGTAAAGTCATACTTACATTTGTTTGAGTTTAGGGAGTTTCCCAAACATATCACTTAACTGATTATTGAGCCGATTGTTTGCAAGATTTCTGCATAAAACCATAAAATGTTGAGAAACAAAAGAAAGTTCGGAGAAAGTTACAACAAAATAATTAAAAACTTACAGTTCTTCGAGGTCACTCATCTGAGAAATGGAATAAGGCACACCTCCAGTGAAGCCATTCTCAGAAAGATCTCTGCAGGTTAAGATAGGAGCATTAAAGACAATAAACATCAATTTAATTCAAGGAAACTCTATTAGTGGAAATCTTGCAGAAGTTACAAACTGCCATTCCAAATAGATAACTCTTTTAAATTTCCATTAATAAAATCACTAGATAATACAGAAAAACAAACACTTATGCAAGACCAGTATATGGTAAATAGATTGGTTAAACATTTCTTTTGTCGAAGGTAGCATACAAATATCTATTTCTATATTGAGATGTGAATTGTTATTAAGCTGACTTACAAGTAACGAGCATTGGGAGGAAGTTGATATGGTATATCACCCTTGAGGTTGTTGTTGCTCATGTCACTGTACTACGGCAAATTGATGCACAGCGTTCAAGTGATGTTCTCTCACTATTAATAAAAGAACAAAAGGAAAAATAAATAAAAAGGTTTTATGTCTGTATATGGGCCTCACAAGTAGGTAACTGATGCCAAGTTTGACAGCTGGTAGCCCATTGATCCAGTAAGTCCCAGGCCAGACAAATTTCTGTTGATAGTTAAATCAGTTAGAAGAGCCCAATTCCATTATGTCTAAATAGATAAACAGTAATCTTTCTGCTGTATGTACATAAGACTATTACATTTCTGTGACAGATGAGCCAGAGCATTCGATTCCTGTCCATGAGTCGCCACAAGGATCACCTCCACTTGATTTCCAACCACTCAGTTTTGAATTAGAATTTAAGCTATTATACATCACATTAAGGGCTGAAACTGCATAATTTCATCAATAAAAATATGAATAATGGAAACGTCCAATTGATTGATTCAAAAGTAAAATCAATTATCAGGTGACAAGAAAAAAAAAGCATAGATTTTCATTTCATGCCACTCCCCACCATTAAAAATGTAGTTAAATAAAGGTTAGAGAAAATAACATCCTGATGAACATTTGTGGCATTTTCATAGTTGTATAGGTTCAGCTTGACAGAATATATAGATAAGCCTAAGTACGATTCCATGATTCTATAGTAAAGTGCGATGCAGTCTATTCAATGTACATTTGTTTTGAAAATATTATGATTGTTTATAGCTGCAATTGATCAAACTAGCTAAGAAGACGGAGGGACACAAGCCACAATTTCTTAGATGTTCAGCCCTCCAACAATTGCATTGAATGGTTCTTAATTGTAGCATGGAGTTTTGAGAATGCATCGAAAAAGCAAAAAGGCATAAATCAAGTAATGCGAGATATATACAAGGCAAGAGGAACCCAATTATACATAGATCCATTTAACAAGACATTTTTCATGTTTTCCTGCTTCTGATGACTAGGATATACCACAAAAAAAGGGGGGACAACTGCGTATATTCATGGATGGCATAAATAGTCTAAAAGAATAAGTTAAATGAAGCAGGGTAAATCATTTGTAAGTTCGTTAAATAAGTAACTTGCAATGAGGGTGGAAGGCAAAGTATTGATACCATCTTGGGTCGCAGTCTTGCAATGAACTGCGGCGATCAAGACCGCGAGCAAAGCAATCCACAACCCTGGAAGGTTGTGGTGCATTTTCCCACACAGAAGAATCGTGGAAAAAGTAACGATCTTTTTCTTGATTGAAGAAAATCAAAGACAATAAACAAGTTGAAGTAGACCTTGAATTGTGTCTTTTCCTGAGTTTGGGAATGGTTCAGAGCTGGGTTTGGTTGGTTTGTTGGGAAAATTTTGGTCAGGTGCAAGTGGTGGCTAAATTTAGGAGGCAGAAGAAAGCTACGGAATTCAGAGATAAAAAAGGAAAACAAGGGGAGCGCCATGGGTAGTCAGAGCGAAATGAGAGGAAAATGAGAGCTCACACCCTTTTTGCGGAGTGTATCGAACTGCCACTACTACCCTACCCTGCCAGTTTGTTTCTCGCAGAGGCATCGCTATTGGGCATATGAAACCCCCACATCACCCAAGCCCACCTCCACCTCAGTGACATTGATGAAAAGACAAATGATCCGGTATTACAGACAATATTCTCTGTCAGTTTCACAATACCCTTCTCCCTTGAATCAACTTCATCTTCTTCCTCTCGTCGACATATTAAACTGAGTAAATTAACATTTGCGTCCCCCAATATACACTAATTCTTAATTTGTCATTCGATATTAAACGTCTTAATTTGATTGCTTTTCTCTGGTCTCTAAGTGTTAAAAGTCTCTTAGTTTTTTGGATAGGGGTTTTCTGACTTTAATCATAAGTAGGTTTTATAATTTTTAAATTTTATTTTTTTTATTTTTTATTTTTTTATAATTTTAATTTTAAGAAATAAATTAAAAGAATATAAAAAATTTGACTTTTTTTATTTTGTTTTTTGAATTATTATATTATGAATTTTTTTTAAATTTCTTTTTACTTTTTTTTAATTATTTTTTAAAATAAAAATTATAAACAAAATTAAAAATTAAAAAATATAAAATATAAAATATAAAAATTTATTTCAAAAGTATGAATATTTTTAGAATAAGATAAGAATCACCGGATGGATATGTAACTCACCTTAATTTAATCCTTAATTGTATAATCGGTTACAATAATTTTAAAAATATGACTTATATTTTTAAAGAATTAAGTTAAAATAATTTACATCTTTTAAGAATTAAATTAAAATATTTTAATATTAAATAATTAAGTTAAAACGATTTATATTTTTAAAAAATTAACTAAATATTGAGAATTTAAATTAAAAAAATGTATTTTTAAAAATTAAATTATTAATTTATTCTATTAAATTTGTAATATTATTTTATTAAACTATATATTTTTATTTTATATAAATATTTAACAAATTTTCATCTCGAACTTTCCAATTTGACAAGTCAATTTCATAGTGTGACTCAATTAAATGAAAACATGTATATAAATATGCTAAGTGTGACTCAATTAAATGAAAACATGTATATAAATATGCTAGAAAAAATATCATTTTGATGCTTGAAAGATATGCTTTCTATCCAATTAGTTCTTTAAAAAAATTTTAGAAAAATTGATTTCATCA
>JASKGM010000009.1:139371-182074 GCA_034509205.1 Ceratonia siliqua
TTGTAATCTTCCGCTTTCAGTTATAAAACTCTGTTTATATTGCTCTCTATTCTCTTTTCCTTATCGATCCTTCCTTTTATATATATATATATATATATATATATATATATCAACTTCATCTTCAAGCTTTTGTTCTTCTAAAATTTTGGTGAGTGCTGCATGTCTCCATCTCAGGCTTCATGGAAGTCTCCTCCTAAAGAAAATACTAAACCACAAGAGTTCAAACTCTACACCCAAGAAAGAGCAGTCAAACGCGCAATGTTCAACTGTGCAGTAAGATTTTATATATATATATATATATATATATATATCCACTAATTTCTCTGTGAAGCATTGCTAAAGTTTGCTATAGGAATTCTATGAGAAATAATGCATGTTGTTTTACATATATATGCACAGGTCACAACAAAACTCTATCACATAGACCTGCAAAAGAAACAAGAGGAAAAGTTGCAGAAGGTAGGCACATAATAATGAAGATAATTTTATTGCTGGTTTCTGAGTGTAATATTAATTCTGAAAGCACTTTGTCATGAAAACAAAACAATGTGGAGCAGATGATTGAAGAAGAAGAGATTCGTTTACTGAGGAAGGAAATGATTCCAAGAGCTCAATCATATTGATGCCTTATTTTAATAGGACATTCTTCCCACAAAGGTAGATGACAAAGGATGAAATATGACTATTATATATGTATCTGGTTTAAGTTATGATAAAAATCTAAATAGAGCTATTTATTTCACTGAAATGGCGTCTTAGAAAATAATTTACGTTAATAATAATATAAGTTGCAGATCAAGCAGGCCTTTAACAATTCCAAGGGAACCAAGCTTCCACATGATGAATAACAAGTGCTGGAGCTGCGTCTCTGGCAATGAATTCTACAACTTCCAACAGTACTGCTGTTACCACCACGCTTTGAAGCCCATTAATTAGAGAGCTTTTAGAAAAGGTTGTGGAAACGAGTCTCTTCAAAATGTGCTTGTCCTTGTATCTCATGTATGTTGTAAACTAATCATATAGAAAACCCTAGACTTCTGTACTATACCATTCCCTTATAAACTAGGTTCACTTAGTGATGTTAGTCACTTGTTGGTTGCCACAGTAAAGATGAATTAACTTGTGTTCTTTAATCCTCGGTCTTTACACCCTTCTTGTACCATTAAAAAAAATGCAATTCAACATTTTCTTTTACTTTATTTTACATATAGCACAGAATTAAATTTAGATTTTCTTACAAACTAGCCAGAGTACTCTTCACTATTTAAATAATATTAAGCAATTCTTTTATTACAAATAATTTTGTCCAGGTAATTGTTAAAATTTTAAATAATAACAAAAATACATAAAAAAATATTAAAAAAAGCAATAAAATACGGAAAAAAAAGAGGAAAATAAATACAACAAAATTAAAAATTAAACAGAAACAAAACAAAAATTAAAATTTCATTTCACTTAAGGCCTAGCTTCACTTTTCCCTTCTCTTTTTATTTTTGTCCAACTCATCCAAAGTCCAATTCCATTTTTGTTACTTTGGGCGTAAATTATTTTATCCAAGGTCATAACACAAATCCTTATCCCAATCTTTTAGTTCATTTCTCTTTTAACCTACTCATTAACCCATACCCATAAACTTAACTCATAACCCACTTCTTCATTTTAACTTAGTCTCCCTCTCGCTTTTCCCTCTCACCTTTTCACTCACATTTTCACTCTTACTTTTCACTCTCACTTTTTCCTTATCCCCATACACACTCACCCACTTGGTTTTGTTTTTTCTCTCCCATTTTTTTCATCACACCACCTTCACTCTCTCACTTGGGAGAAACATTTTTTTTCATTCATTCATTCTCTCCCTCACTTTCTCTTCTTCCCTCATGCCATTCACCATTTTTTTTATTCTATTTTACTTTTCCTTAATTTTGGTTGGCCATAAAAGAGGAATAGGAGATTAAAGGAGCTTTGGGCACTCTAAAATTTGAAGGTTTTGGTGAAGTGAAACTAAGAGCTTAGAGGTTCATTTTAAAGTTTCAAGGAGGTAACTCATTCATTTTCCTATATTGTTTGCATTTTTCTTTTTTCTTTTTTATCTTGAAAAGTTTTGATGGTGAGTTCTTTGGAATCCAAGGTTCTGGGTTAAAACTTTAGCTTCTAAGTTCATTTGTTTTTACTCTTATTATTTTTATGTGATTTGTGAGTTGATTTAATATTTTTTATTTGGGTTATCTCTTCTATTTTATGTATTATTATTACTTTTAGTTTGTAATATTAATGATATTTAATTTTTTATTTTGTTTTCCATTCTCTTCTTGTAAGGCATAAGCCCACCCTCTATTTTATTTGATTACCTATTATTTTGTTTTTATTTATTTTTTATTTGAGTGTTGCTTTCAAGTTCCACCATTACATTTTGTTTTCTTTTCAAAAAAGTAAATAAAAAATGAGAAAAAAATAAGTTAAATAATAATAAGAATGTTTCAAATGCCTTTTGAAAGTAAGATTCTTACTTACTAAAATGGGATGAATTTTTGTGGGTTTTTTGTGGGTCATTTTCCTCTGCCACGTCATCAACCCCAATAATCTTTTATAATTTCACTTTTGCCCCCAAAGTTTTTAGAAATATCATGTTGGCCCTAATACTTTCAAAATTTTCATTTTAGCCCTTAACATTTAAAAATTTTAGTTTTGTCCCGAAACTCCTGAAAATTAGATTTTGACCTAGAATAATGAATTTTACTTTTTCAAACATTATGTAGAGAATTGTTCTCCTATTTTGTTGAGTTTTATATGGGAATTCATTTTCCCATATTGTCTCATTTCCTTTCAAACGTTATGTGAAAAATCATTTTCTCATTTTGTTGAACTTTTTGTAAAAATTCACTTTCCCATATTGTCTCATTTCATTTCAAACATTATGTAGAGAATTATTTTCTCATTTTGTTAAGTTTTATGTGAAAATTTATTTTCCCATATTGTCTTATTTCCTTTTTAAATATTATGTAAAGAATTGTTCTCTTATTCTGTCAAGCTTTATGTGTAAGTTCATTTTATCATATTTTCTTAATTCATCCTAAGATTTTGTGTGAAGATTTATTCTTTCACATTATCTAAAATTAGTTTTCGCCGTAGGGAAGAAATCATGTATCATTCTTAGGCAAATTCTCGTCAAAACAAACTTTGAATTACGTTGACCTTGATCCCTTTTAGGGTATGTAGGTACTTACACAATAAGGCAGCTTTGGTTCCCTCCCACTTTAACCAAAATATTTTCGCTTGTAGGTTGAGATTACATATCCTCCCTAAGCAAATCTAAGACAGTCTCTCCCTAAGAAATTGATCATAAATCTTTCCTAGACACAATCTTATCAAAAAATCTCGAATTATGTGAACATTGATCCCCATAAGGATACGTAGGCACTTACACAATAAGACATGTTCCGTTATTTCATCTTTTTATTTTCTCTAAATCGCAATAACAAAAATGGGTAATTAAATTAATTAAAATACAATGTTTTTTAGTACAAACAATTTAGGGTAACTATTCTTAGGGATGGACGTTGTGTGGTGCCTAACACCTTCTCCACACGTAATTAGACTCCCCGAACCCTTCCTCTGGTTCTGAAGGCCAGTATTTAGTTTTTATAGGATCCTAATTATCCTTCTAATTAATTGGTGGCGACTCCATATTTTATCTCTGTATTTTCTTCCTTTTACCGCCTTAAGGTTATGACAATGTTTTTTTCCCGACCATCATGTTATGACAATAAATATAAGACAGTGACTTGCAAACGTTTTAGACCACCAACTAATGAGAGGCATTTATAAATTGGTAGTTGTTATGCTATTGTTCCTACTACCTCACTATGTGGTAATGCAAGAAAGAGAGTGATCAAATATTATATACTCTCAATCCTTTCCAAGTTTTCTCCATTGTGTCACTCTCTCGTATCTCTTCTTTATTGGTCTCTCTCTCATCTCTCTTATTTCTCTCTCCCATCTCTTTTATTTATTGGATCTCTCTCTCAATGCGTCTATTAATCATTCTCTTCATTTTTGTTTTTTTTTCTCTCATCTATTTACAATTATTTATAAAATATTTACTGTTATAAAATTTAGAAACAAATTAGGTTATCTTCATACATTACAAATTATAATTGATTACTTTATAAACTTATATAAATATCTTGACATTAAATAATAAGCATATAATTATACTAACAATCTTTTAAATACATAATAAAGATGTGTTTAGTTTGTAAAATTATTTATTTTCATTTTTCAAAAATAATTATTTTAAAATTTTTAATTTTTTGAAAATGTTTTTTTTTTCAGTTGTAATTTTTGTTGATATAGTTTAAGTATATTAATTGTGTGTTTATGTTTTTAGTATTCTCATTATATATATTTTTTATTAGTGATTATGGCTAATAATGTAATTATAAAAAAGTTTATTAATTTATTATTAAAATAAATATTTGAATAAATTTTAAAAATACTAAAAGTATCTTTTTATAATTTAAGATTTTTTTAAATATATAAAATATATTTCTTACAAACTAAAAATGATAAAAATTATGAAAACCTTTTTTATTTTTAATAAAAAGAAAACTTGAAAGGATAAAAACAAAATTACCTAAAATTTTGTTGATTAATTATTAATAGACACCTTGAGAGAGAGAAAGAAGAGAGAGGAGAGAGAGACCCAACGGAGAAACTTGTACATGAGCTCATTTGGGGAAAAAAACTCCGTTCGTTAGATTTGCGTCACGTAATACTTTTAACTAAAAAACACCATGGAGTACAAATCCAATGGAGGGAGTAGTAAAAATGGGCTATGATATTTCTTATATTGTCACATAGTGGGATTATAACATAGCAACCATCATTAAATTTTGTTGAAAATTTTTATTTTTATATTTGACTCTAATTATAACCTTTAGTGTTGAAATCCAAATTAGCATTCCATCGTTGACCGAATAAGAAAGTAGAAAGTGCCCTATTAATGGCAATGTTATTTTTTTCCGTGTTCCTTAAAATAGAACAAGAAAAGAAAATTTTGGTTGATTGCCCTGGAATTAGGGATGGGTTTCTATAAATTGTTTTACACATTCGTTTTTGAGAATCCTATGCCACAATTGATATATTTTATTAGTCAAAATATTGAAACCAGTATATTTTTGTTTGTTGTGAATAAGCATGTATAATTATATTGATAATTCTGGGTTATATTATATGATTCTTGCGGAGCTGTTGTAGACAGAATGTGGCTTCCAAATCCAAAGGCAACAGGGATTAGAAAGGGAGGAGGAGGAAATGGGTTGGTGGCAGTTGCTATAGATAAGGATAAAGGGAGCCAACACGCGCTGAAATGGGCTGCTGATACTCTTGTTACCAGAGGCCAAACTGTCATTCTAATCCACGTTTTGCACAGGACATCATCAACTGTTTCAAGTAAGTCTTGTTCAACCATAGCTTAGTTGCAAGTTCATGTTCATTTACAAGTTAGCTTGATCAGACTCAATTCTCCATTCGATGCAACCAAATATCTTTTTCAATTTTCTCTGTTCCATTCAACTCAAATTCATGCAGTTGGAGGAAGCCAGGCCGTAGTATGTAACATCAACAGTCCAGCTGCTTTATCCCAAAGAAGCCAACTTGACAAGATTACCAAGGATCTGTTCCTTCCCTTCCATTGCTATTGCACACGAAAAGATGTAGGTTTCACCTTGCAATTAGTGACATTTTATTTGGTAGTAGAATACATCATCTCATCACACACATAACTTGGTCTATTTCTCTAATTCTATATATATTTTCACATTGCTTACTGCTGCAAAATATTTTATTAGATACAATGCCTTGATGTCCTACTCGAAGACACAGATGTTGTGAAAGCAATAACGGAATTTGTCTCCTATGCTGCAATTGAGAACTTGGTGCTTGGTGCAACATCAAGGCATGGATTTATTAGGTAAACTCCTCTATCTCCAACTTCATTAGATCATGATTCATGATTTTACACGCGTATGTTCAACTCTCTAGACTCTAGTGATATTTCTTATGCAGATTTAAGTCATCAAATACACCAAGCAGCATATCCAAAGGGGCACCAGATTTCTGTACCGTCTATGTCATTTCTAAGGGGAAAATATCTTCAGTTCGGAGTGCTTCTCGTCCAGCCCCACATATCTCTCCATTGCACAGCAACATAGAGAATCTAAATAAACAGAATGCCGATCAACCTGTGACACCCTCTAGAAATACGAATTTGAAAGGTTTCTTTCTGTCAAATATAACTCCGCTCCCAATCCCATCTAAGCTGTTCCACTTCTGAATATGTTTTCATTACATTTCATATATGCTGCAGACAGGACATCAATCAAACCTCACAGCTGGCAAAATGAATCCATTAAGTAAGTTTCTCACATAACGCGATTGAGAGCAAAATATCATTTTTTCAGCAATCAACTAACAGATTTCATGGACCAAGGAGGTCATCATATGGAAGAGGAAGAGGCTTGAGTGGAAGGTCATGTATGGACTTTGCAGACTCGGATACAGACATATCATTTGTAAGCTCTGACAGGCCAAGCAGTGAACGTCCATCCTCTGTGTTCAATGATTATATTGACTCGGGCCAAAACTCACGGCTTTCAACCAGTTCAGATCGTAGCTTTGGATCAACCCGTTTGGGACTCAAGTTCATGGACCCCACTTCAACAGATATATCATTTTCACGAAATAGCAGTAGAACATCATTTTCGTCTTCATCTCAGAACATGGTAAGCACATTTTCTTCTTCAATTACCAGTCACTTCAATTAGTTCGTATCAAGAATCTTTTAAAAAATAACATGACTAGTCACAACTGTCACATAGCTCTGTCAAAATATATCTTCTATCAGTTAATTAGATAAGCATCCGCTAGATTTAGTGGATATAAACGATCCAGTGGCTAATAGTGAGATGCTACACATATAGACCATACTAAATTATAGGATTCACATTAGTCGTCCACCACCTTTTGCCTAATTACTATTTAAATGCTGAGTCTGAGTTAATATCTTTCATATCAATTTAACTGAATAGTTTGAGCCCAAGTAGAGTTAAAGATACTTGACCTTTAAGTTTAGTCACTTCCTTATGCTAAAACATGCAGGATGAAGCAGAAGCTGATATGAGGAGATTGAAGCTTGAGTTAAAGCAAACGATGGATATGTACAGTACAGCATGCAGAGAAGCACTTACAGCACAACAAAAGGTAATATCACAATTTTTTTTTCCTATTCTTTTGCGATTCAACTGGCATTACTCTCTTATTTGTTACAGTTAATGGAGCTGAATCACTGGAGACGTGAGGAAGAGAAAAAATTAGGAGAGGCGCGATTGGCCCAGGAAGCTGCACTAGCAATTGCAGAGAAAGAAAAAGCAAGAAGTAAGGCGGCTATGGAAACAGCTGAAGCAGCTAAGAAAATTGCAGTAGTGGAATCACATAGAAGAGCAAACGTTGAAATGAAAGCTCTTAAAGAAGCTGAGGAAATGCGAAAGCTACTTGATAATCTAGCCCAAACTGATGTAAGATATAGGAGATACACTATCGAGGAAATCGAAATAGCATCAGACTTCTTTTCTGAATCTCGGAAAATTGGAGAAGGAGGTTATGGCCCCGTCTATAAATGTTACCTTGATCACACACAAGTAGCGGTCAAGGTTCTACGTCCGGATGCTGCTCAAGGGAAGTCACAGTTTCAGCAAGAGGTGACCAACCAGTGGACATGAGTAATTCTAAACCACTTTCGAATTTGATAGCATGCCATATCTCCATCACCTCAGCTTGTTTTGTGATGAAATTAACCATAAAACTGTGAATATAAGCACCAAAGGAGCTTCGTTCAAGAGTATTAGATATGGATAGAGAGGATTCTTAATTATCACACCACAGTAATGTTTTAAATATCCTTTGCAGATAGGGTAAACACTTAAGCAGAGCCCAAACTGGCTACATTAAAAATGTGACGACATACATATATCTAGCATAAGTTAGGAGTTGAAGAAATGGAGAGATAGGTAGGAGCATATGTGCGTGTGAATATGTGACAGACTGTTACTTATATGTATTTCTCTTTTCTTTCTCTAATTCACATGTCCTCTATTTATACGACCTAGAAATCTGATTGCAGATTGACATACTTAGCTGCATGCGCCATCCCAACATGGTTCTTCTTCTAGGAGCCTGTCCAGAGTATGGAATACTGATATATGAATATATGGCTAATGGAAGCTTAGAAGATTGTCTCTTTCGAAAAAGGAACGGTCGTGTACTGTCTTGGCAGCTCAGGTTCCGAATTGCTGCAGAAATAGCCACTGGGCTACTGTTTCTCCATCAGACCAAGCCTGAACCTTTAGTGCACCGTGATCTTAAACCAGGCAACATTTTGCTAGACCATAATTATGTAACTAAAATTAGCGATGTTGGATTGGCCAGGCTGGTCCCTGTTGTTGCTGACAATGTAACACAATGCCGCATGACATCAGCAGCTGGAACTTTCTGTTACATTGATCCAGAGTATCAGCAAACAGGAATGCTTGGCGTCAAGTCTGATGTTTATTCTCTAGGGATTATGCTTCTACAATTGATAACAGGCAAGTCTCCGATGGGCTTGGCTCACCATGTTGAACAGTCTATCGAGATGAGCACATTTACGGATATGCTGGACCCATCTGTGCCTGAGTGGCCAATTGAACAAGCCTTATGCCTCGCAAAGCTAGCGGTTAACTGTTCCCAACTGAGACGAAAAGATCGCCCAGACCTTGGCAAAGTCGTATTGCCACAGCTCAATAAACTGAGAGAGTTTGCTGAAGAAAATATGAGTAAAATCTTGTTAGGTGCTTGTACTGCGCCCTCCCCTAACCACAGTCAAGCTTCCGTGCAACAGGTGAGTATCAAGTTTGGAGCATTCCATAAATATTCACCAGCCATAGCATGAACTTTTAAGAAAAGCACACATTAATTATTACATATTATAGTGAAAAAGATTTTCAAAACAGCTTTAATTTATAGTATCCTCCTAACTGTACAATACGGGGACTTCCATATGGACTGCTTAGAAAACAGTGAAAAGTATAACTTGTTAGGAAAACTTTGCAGGATGTGATGAGTGACCCACGGCTTGTCCATTCAGGAAGTTCAAGAACCCCATCAAGCCCGTCAACGCCGATAGAAGGAAAAGCAGGTATAAATATACACCATTCTCTGAGGGCACATTGCTCATTAGATTGTGAAGGATATAATGTAAACGCTGTTTATTTTCATTTACAGGGCCAACGGAGTAGCCATCTGTACCCGTCTGGCTGCACTTGATAATTAGTGGAGTTGTGAACCAGTAGCCTTGTGATGATAGCATAGACTCGCAAAAAGGCATTTTGTGCTTAGAATGCACATAATCTAATTTTTTGTATTTAAATCCCATTGTTTGGAGTGCAAAACACAGAGAAGGCAAATAATAACCTGAGTTTTGTATTATGTAAATATAATAGGGAATATAAATATTGCAATGTCTATAGTAACTGACAAAAATTGAGTATTTTGTTCTATCTATATTATTATGAGTAAGTTTTGCTGAAAGGAGTTTATTACTTTAATTCATTGCTATTAATAAACACTATGGTATGCAACATGCAAATTAAAGTACTTTACAGTAATCAATTCACACAATATATAACCAAAAGCATGAAGTTAGCTTTGTTAGCCAAGTGTTTGTTATGATGAATCGGCATTTAGTTAGTCTAGTCAGCATTTTAGTTAGTGAAGTTAGTTTCAATGTGTTATGTTAGTTTCTCATACAAATCCCTATAAATCCTTTCTGTTGGGAATAGTATTATATGCAAAATGTTTTGATGAGCCAACTAAGTTTAAAGTGATCAACTCAAAAGAGGAACTAAAATGAAAGGCTAGAGTTCATAAGCATTACTAATTAACTGATAAACTTGAAAAGGAACTCTGCATTAAAACAAGCAAGCAACAAAATAAAAAAGAAATGAACAAGCAAAATTGAAAAGATAAAATAATATGCTAAGAAGCAGAAGCACTCGTGTGATTGAAAATGATTATTATTAGTAAAAAAAAGAAGTGCTTGTTAAGATAGAAAGTTCTGTTTTAATTCAAAAATTTATACATCTTTTGTATTACTTCTTGAAATAGCTTTTTCTTGAGAACTTCACTTTGTGAAATATTTTATTTGTGATTAACCCCTTGAAAAGACAACATGTCAAAGATAGCTTCTGCAGGCGGAGAAACACAGCCTAAAGGCAGACCTAAGGACTTCATTCACAGAGTTCAAATTAAGAAAATGTGGATGCATTGTTGCCATCAAATACTTGCACTCCAACAGCTACAAATGCATACATCTACATCTTCAAGTATAAAATAGCCATTCTCATCTCTGCTGGATAAGTTTTGGCTATGCGAAAAAGAAGAGAATAAAAGCATTCAAGGGCTACTTTACTGAGTTAAACAGAGAGATTCAAACCCTCCATTGAGCTATTACTAGTTTAATTATCTTGAGAGGCTGTAAACTCACTTATAATCATCTATATCTTGTTGCAAGCGTTTGCTAGGTTCTATGTGAAGCAAAATTTAGTGTTGCAAGAGTTTTGCTAGGTTATTGTGAGGAAAAATCTAGTGGTTGTTAGGTTGACCTGTGGAGGTTGTAAAAAGCTGGTGTGACTTGAGCTTGTGATAGAGTTTAGCTAGGTTCTTGTAAGAGAAACTCAGTGGGAGAAAAAGTTAACTAGTGATTGGTTGTAGAAGCTTGAGTAGCTTATGCTTGTAATTTTTATTACCTACATAGTGAAAATTCCCTTACTTTGTACTTAGGAAGTGGACGTATGATCTTATATTATTAATTGGATTTGAACCACTATATATATTGGTGTGATTCTCCCTTATCCTTATCTTTTATTGTTTGCTCTTGCACAAAACTAGTTTTCTTTCTTGGTTGCCCAATCATTGAAAAATGGTCTATCAATAATAAGTTTGACCTCTTGATTCAATTAAAATCTTTATTTAGTGCAACTTGTTTTTCGAACTCTTCATTTGAAGGCTTATACTTTTAGCACTTCAACTCTTTAAGTTATCAAGGGTTTTAACTTCACTATCAAAACTTGCTTGTTAAAGTTATTGACAAGGAGTAACCTCACCTTCTGGCAGAGATAGGTCCATAAATCACTTAAGGGAGGCCGAACTATGCGAGAGAGGGAGAGTCATAAAAATTTGGCCTATAGGACCCTAAGAAAAATGATGGGCCGCCAAAAATAAGGGGGCCTACATGAAAAAGTAAGATAATATTCTCTTGTCCTTAAATTAAAAACTAGTATATATCACTGCCTTCTGGTTAATCATTTGGAGAAAATATCTTACCAGCTCAAAAAATTTTAAAAATTAATGTACCCAATTCAACCTCCCTTCTTAGGTTCTCAATCCTATTTGAACTAATGCTTTCTCTTGTATTCTATTCAATGGGAATGAAAACATTCAATTACTTGTAGAACTAAAAATAGAGAATGGTAAAAATCCCCTGACCCACACACTTTCAATAACTTCTATCTGCATTACCCTTTTCGATACATCTCACAATTTGGAATTTGGAATTTATGGCATAGACATATAGAATCCATTTTTATGTTATTCATTCTACAATTTAGGAGGATTGTTTTAAGTTAAAATTTATGATGGTGTGTTTGTGTATGTACAACCAATGATAATCATAGTCAACTTGTTAAGGATCTAGTTGGATATTTTCACTGGTTAGTTTTGTACCATGCGCTATAGTCTTGTGTCTATTGGCTTTTTAATCTTTATTTCATGTCTCTTTATGATATAAAAAATACAAGCTTTTCTTTATAATATTGGTTATTAGATTAAGGTAGTTGGAAGGAAATACAAATGAGTATATAGGAAAGGGAATTGGGATGATGAATGAGAGGACGTCAGGTTAATATACATAGGGTGCAAGAGTTTATTTTGCAACTTATAAGTGATTGGAAATATAGGAAATTAAAGATATGTATAATTAGGGGTGTGCACGGTTCGATTTCGAACCAAACCGTACATCGAATCGGCCAAATAGAAATTATTTGGTTCAGTTCAATTATTTGGTTCGGGTATACGGTTTAGGAATTGCTCATTTCTCTTCCCCAAAAACCCTATCACCTTCTGCAAATTCAAATTAATAAGAAAACGTACGGTAAATTGAAGGACTGACCTGGCCAATCAATACCCATCCTTAGTTGTTTGATCTCCTCTCCTTGTGATTTATTTTTTAATGAATTCTTTATTCATGCTTAGTTGTTGTCTCAGTTTGCTTTGTTGTCTTGAAAAGATGATCTTTTCTTTTCTTTAGTTAGGAAACTATTGCTCTTTTGTAAGCAATCTTACAGCTAGTTTGGATCTCCTTAAAGGAGGAAAAAATGAATTCTCTTCCAAGCAAAATGAGAAAATGAGCTGTTCGTATCTGCTTCTTCTTGAAGGAGAATGAGAAGTAAAATGAGAAATTGTGATTAAAGTAGAATCCATATTTTGTAACTTCTCATTCTAGGAGAAGTAGATTTATTTTTTCTCTACTATTTTGTCCCTCTACTCATCATAGTGACATATTTTTTTATTATAATATCATAGTTAAATTTTATCATAATTATAAATTATAAATTATAAATTTAATCAAATATTTTTTTAATATATTTATATTATTTCCTTCATTAAGTTATTTTTTATTATGATTATTTTTACATAATTATTATTTTATTTTAAAAATTATTTTTAATCATGTATATATTTATTTTATTATTTTCAAATTAAATATATAATTTTTATCCATTAAAAATTTTAAATTCTTTGTGCATACCCTTTTTAGTAATTTTATCAATCAAAAGTCCTTTTACAGTTTTACAGCTGAACACATTTTCTGATTCAAAAGTCATTCTCATTTATTGCATCTAAATACAAAACAACTTCTTATTCTACTAAAATACATTTTTTTTTCAGAATCAACTTCTCATTCTATAAAAGTCATTCTTTTTAAAGAACATCTGAACAGGCCCTTAGTCTATCTTAGGTCCTCATTTTCTTTTCTTGTAGAGGCTTGCTTTTAGCCTTTTAGCTTCTTCTAAGTGTACATATTCAAGCTTGTATTCTTTCGTTCAAGTTACAGAGTGAATACAAAGTTATATTCTCTCAAATTTCATAAAACTACTCCAAAAAGCACACTAACCCCTATTAATGGCAAAGTTTGTGACAAAATGAGATCTTTCAGTGAAGATGGCCCTGATGGAAGTCTGTTGTTCTCGAAGGCCGAAGCTATAGGCTGGACGCACGTACTCAAATTCGCCACCACCAAGTTCCTTACTAATCCCCAAAATTTCTATGCAACCGAAGAGGACTGTGTCTCTTGATATACTTGGTTCCTCGCCCAAAAGCGAAATGCACCCACTTGCAAAGTCTGTGCCTACATCCTTGACTAGTGAGCATTCCCCATCTACAAGTGACCTCTTTGTTAATGCTGATTATGCGACTAAGACTCTACATCGCATTCTTAATCTTAACATCAATAACGAGTTAAGCACAAGGGGCAATGGGCTTTTGTAAATAAGTATTATGAGAACCAGTTCATTTGATTTTTGGACAGTTTAGAAATTGCCAAACCGTCCACCGAATCGCATAGGTGCGATTTAACTATTTTTAAACCAAATTGAACATTTTTTTCTTTGGTTTGGTTTGGTTTGTTTTTTTTTTTTTTTTTGCACGTTTTGGGTTGGGTTGGGCAGTTTATCATTTTAAGCCACCTGATTGCACACCCTTATAAATAATTGTTCAACTTATTTGCTATCTTGTTCATGCAAAATATATAATCAATAAACATTGTCCATTAATCACAATAAGTGGAATCAATGATTAGTCAAAATAATGGTGAAAGAAAGTATTTGACAAAAATTAACAAGGCTGCTTTCGTGTTTTGAAAAAAGTTGAGAAGTACTAATTAAAGGCACTGGTAGACATTGTGTTATGTAAGAGCATGCAGTTACGCTTTTTTGTTGCAAGATTAGTGGATGGTACCTTCATCAGCTTAGTTTGTTATTTAAATCGTAGCGTTTAACATCTCTTTTAAGGTGAATTAAGAAAATATATTTGTATTTTATAAAATTTTGATATAATAACAAGCACTTAATCTTAACAAAAAGTATGAAAGTAAGGTTATAAATGTTAAAATAATTTAATATATATGGACTAGTATAATTAAAATATAATTGTGACCATAATGGGATGGACAAATTAATTAATTAGCTTGAGGTCCATAGATGCACCTAATTTGTTTTTAACCAGCCCATTGGGTTAAATTTAATATATGTTATGAGACGCAATAAAATTTTTGAATAATTCTTTATAAGAATAGAAATTATGGGGATATTTTCTTGGTAATATATTGTGTTGGTAATGTACAATATTTGTTATTTTCCATTTTGCACCTAAGACGGACTTACTGAAAGTTTCAAACTGATATTTTGTAGTTTGGTGAACCGTCTTATTAAGCCTATCAAGCTAATATACTCGCCAAGAAAGGCAGCAAGTGTGGGAGTCTTAACTTGCATGAAGGAATCATCCATCACCCATCTAGTTCCCTTGTTCTCTGTGTGTAGCAAGCTTTTGGACTGAATCATGGCTGTTGGTGATCTTATGAGAGGTAACTCTTGATCCTTATATTTTATTTGCTTTAAATAAAATGAGATGAGAATGATGTTTCACCATTTAGTTACCATGATTAGGAAGAATGGACATGGGACACGAGATATGACACAACATGGAACACGAAAAATTAAAAAAAAAATACAAGACACGACACGATATGTATATGTGTGTGTTTATATATATATATATATATATATATATATATATCAAACAACACAAATCGAATTATAAATATATTCATATTTTAGAATGAAGGACGATAAAGAGAGTTGGTTGAGAATAAGGAAAACAAGAAATGTCAAATGATTCATCAAGAGAAGGAGAATGATATGGGGTCTGGCCAAAAACTCTAAGAAGAAGGGGAAGAAAGAAAAAAGAGGAAGAAAAAGGAGTTGAAACAAAGGTTATTGAGAATGAATTTGGTTTTAAGAAATTCTTTTTTCTAAAAAATGTGAAAAAAAATGGCAAGCTATGTCCGAGTTGAAAAAAATTATTTTTTTTGGACACGTGTTTTTGGTAAAAAAAATTATATTTGGACACGTTTGTACACGTGTCAAACAAGTGTCATGTCGGTGTCGAACACTGCAATGTATTTGACACGAGGACATGACACCAAATGAAAGTGTATGTGCTTCCTCGTGATATTATGTTTTATATCATGTGATGGGGAACATAATTTTAACAAATGGTATCAGAGCCTACTCATTTTATTTTAAGGCTTGAAGTTGTTATATCTTTGTTAAAGCAACCACTTTCGTAATTTACTATATAGGTTTCATACCCGTATTTGGATTTAATGTTTTAGTTCCTTTTCTAAAAAAATGAAGTGCAAAATGAAGTTTTGATGAAGAAAACGTTCATTTTGAAGAGTTTTTGTCATGATTTATGCAAGATCTTGGCATAAAAATCCACCATTTATGAAGATATGTTAATGTTAAATTTTGGCTTATTATGTTGAAAATTGTTGGAACATTTTTAGGCCAAAATATTGTCATAGATAAAAAGGAAATTGAAAAGGGAGCAAAACCTTAAAATTTTGGGTGAAATATGTGGCCGGATGTGGAATTTTTTGGTGGGTTAGATTTAAAACCTACAACTTGCCTACTTGCTCTAGCTTAAGGTAGGAGACAAGCAAAACTACATGTCGTTTGGCTTAGTGAGCAAACGACGAGTCATTTTTGCATGAGGGGGGAAAAGCTGCGTTAGTCGAAATGTCGTTTAGGAGTTTCCCAAAACGACATGTCGTTTACTAGAGGACTTAAAAGAAAAACTCTTTTGCTCATTTTCAATTTTTTGATTATTACTTAAGGGCAATTAAATGTTTGGCTTTTAAAGCATAGTATGCCATATTATAAATTGTTTATGTTTAATTTTTTATGACATGATTATAATTATGATTAATAATAGTAAATGCTTATATTCTTACCTGTCGTGAGATTAAACATGTCAAAATTGTTGAACAATAGAGAAATTTAATTTCATAATTTAAGAATAATATAATACTAAGATCCTTATAGGTAGTTAATATCTTGTTGATAATTTTATTACTTGGTAGGATGCTTAGATTGGTGAAGAAAATATGTTAGAATATTATAAATCACACAATCTTTTTTGTCTTGTCAGTAGTGGATTGATGTATATGATTGTGATATCTAACTTGTTGTTCTTACCTCAGAAAGAGTTCTATATTTCTCAATGAACTCTAGCACATATGATGATGATAATTTTCTTTTCATGCATCATAGAAAAGTTAAAGGAAAGAGCAAAATTTATTTGATCATGTTTTAACATGTGAAACGATTAATGTTGCTATTGTTTTTCCTTCGGTTTTGAGCAATCCTCGAATTTGCCATTTTAACGCTAAATGGGACAAATCATAAACACTGGGTTGGATCTCTCATGATGAATTTGACTATCATGAAATTGGACTTGGCTTTGAGAATTGAACCACCACTTGTACGCACTGCTAAAACATTTGAAGATGACAAGAAAATTTTTGATGAATGGGAATATTCAAACTGATGTTGCTTAATTATTATCATATATCACATTGAGGAATCTATTTGAGATAGTATTCCTAAGGTTGAACATGCTAAGGAATTTCTTGCAGCTATTTAAAAGAAGTATAAGAAAATTTTCAAAAATAAGAAGAATGAGTACTTGATATACTTCATTCTACTACTTATGATGGTGTGAGTGGAATAAGAAATCATATTGACAAACTCATGGGCTATTATAATAAGCTTAAAGTCATTGGCATGGACATGAATGAAGACTATATGGTGTGGCTTTTAATGGGGACTCTCCTATCCTAGTTTGATCTAATTAAATCAAGCTACAATGCTGAAAATGAGCAATGGTCTATTGAAGAAATGATAGTCATCTTTGCCAAAGAAAAAGATGATATAAAGAAAGCAAGAGATTGATTATAAAGAAACTTTCTCACTAGTTTCCACCAAAGATTCGGATTATTATTACTGTAGTGGTTCATTTTGATCTAGAACTTTATCAGATGGATGTAAGGAAAGCTTTCTTGAATGGATATTTGATTGAAGACATTTATATGGATCAACTAGATGCTTTTCATATGACTGGTAAAGAACACATGGTTTGCAAACTAAAGAAATCTATTTATAGGTTAAAGCAGGCATCCAGACAGTCGTATCTCAAGTTTGATACAATGGGTACAAACAATGGTTTTAAGGATGTGGTTGATAAGTGTATATACATGAAGGTCAATGGGAGCAGTTTAATATTACTTGTTTTATATGTTGATAGTATTCTGCTCGCATCTAATGATATTGATATATTGTATGAGACAAAATAATTGTTTTTAATCACTTTGATATGAAGGATCTTGGAGAAGCATAATTTGTTCCTGGTATTAAAATTCTTCATGATAGAGCCAATGGAATTCTTTGATTATCTCAAAAGAATTACATTGATCGAATTTTAAAAAGATTTAATATGTAATATTGTTCTCTTGGAAAGGCACCAATTGTTAAAGGTGATAGATTCTCAAAGACCCAATGTCCATAAAATGATAAAGAGATATTAAATGAAGGTTGTTGCTTATTGGTCTGCTGTTGGTAGTCTTATGCATGTTCAAGTATTCACAAGCCCTGGTATTGCTTTTGCTATGGGCTCATATGGCTAGGAGGTTCAGGTATTGACTAATATGCCATGGGCTCGAATCCTCCGAATGCCCCTCGAGTATGAGTGTGAATGATAGTAGCACGAAGCATAAACGGGACAAAACAAGTAGATAACTTAAGTGATCCTATACTACGCCACTGGCAAGTGGCTAAGAAAGTCATGATGTATCTTCAGAGTACCAAGGATCATATGTTAACTTATCAGCGAACCAACACTCTTGAAATAGTTGGATTTTCTGATGCCGATTATGGAGGCTGCATTGATAATAAAAGATCTACTTCTATATACATTCTTATGATGGCTGATGGAGTTGTTTCATGGAAAAGTGTTAAACAAACACTAATAACTTTTTCAATGATGAAGGCAGAGTATATAGCGTGTTATGAGGGCCACCTTTCATGCAATATGGTTGCAGAATTTTATTTCAGCATTGAGAGTTGTAAACTCCATTTCGAGGTTGCTGAAATTGTATTGTGAAAATTTCACAACTGTATCTTTCTTTAAGAAGACTAGGAGCATTTCTCACTCAAAGTGCATTTATATCAATTTCTATTTTGTTAAAGAGAAAGTTGCAGGATCCCTCATTACTATTGAAAACACGCCTACAACCAACATGTTTGTTGACCCACTTACGAAAGGCTTATCCATATGTGTGTTTCAAGAGCATGTGTCCCTCATGGGATTATTGGAAGCCTAGATTCATTGAATCATTAAGAGTTTGCCATTCTATATAATAAGCATGATGGTACGTCATGAAGATTGCTTATGCTTTATTTATATATATGTGTGTACTTTTGTGCATAACATGAATATTGTCACTTTAATTATGATGTTATTGTTTGATAAAGTGACAGATTGACAAGAGACATCAGGATTAGTCTTGACATTGATGTTGTTATACATAGTAAGTAATATCATCATGTTTGTAAATAATTAGACATGGTTATATATATTATTTATATCATGTTGATATAGTAATATGCATGATTGTTTTGGCGGTGTAAAACCCAACATGTTATATAATATTTTAATTATACTATCCAAGTGAGAGATTGTTAGAATATATAATTTAATATCATGGACCAGTATAATTAAAGTATAATTGTGATCATAATGAGTTGGACAAATTAATTAATTACCTTGAGGTCTATGAATGCACATAATTTGTTTTTAACCATCTCATTGAATTAAATTTAATTTGTGTTATGAGACCCAATAAAGTTTCCAAATAATTCTTTATGAAAATAGAAATGATAAGGATATTCTCTTGGTAATATATTGTATTGGTAAGGTGCAATATTTGTTATTATCCATTTTGCACCTAAGACAAACTTATTGGAAGTTTTAAAATTGATCTCGTGGAGTTTGATGAACTCACCTACTGAGCTTATAAAGCTAAGATACTTGCCAAGAAAGACCGCAAGCATGGGAGTCCCAACTTGCATGAAGGAAGCATCCATTATCTCTCTAGCTACCTTGTTCTCTGTGTACAGCAGGCTCTTAGACTGAATCACGGCCGTTGGTGATCCCATGGGAGGTAATTCTTGATTTTTATACTATATTTGCCTTAAATAAAATGAGATGAAAACGATGTTTCACCATTTATTTAGTTACCTTGATATTATGTTTTATACTGTATAATGGTGAATATAATTTTTAACAATAAATTCAAAACCTAACAATATAGCTGATGAGATGCAATTATAAAAGCTTAGCATACTGCGTCCATCAATTCTATTGTGTTTTAAGTGTATTTTTACATAATGAGTTATTAAAAAAATAAAGTCACTTTTAACTTGGTGATAAATCATTTATCCTCACATTCTCAACTTTCTAAGCCATAGAGTGAGACATGGTTGACTGATTTATTTTTTTTGGCATTGATCTAGTTGAGAATACGTCAGTTCCACGGGTATCAGAAACAATCCTACGTTGATCAATTTATAAAATGCAGCCCCCTGGATCAAAAGTCCCTCCTTAGAACAAGTATATATATTAACCATATTTAAATATACAATTCTAAGAAAAGTAACCCTTAAATTTACATCAAATTTTACTTTGATCATTTAATTTTGTTTTATTTTTTCTTTTAAAATATAAAATAATATTATTTTTATTCTTAACCATGATACTGAAAATATTAATAACAAATATTGTTTAAATGGTGCTCATTCAGCAAACTAATAGAGTTAAGTCATGATGTGACATTTTTTTACTGAATCATTTGTCTCTCCTTTTTTTTTTCAATTCACTTTATTTTTTGAAAAAAAATCTAGTGCGATCGTTGCACCATAATCATTAAGATTGCACCACATAATATTTTTTTAATGTTTTGATAAAAAATACCACATGGTGTATTTGGAATGGTACGTATATTGTATATTTATTCATATCTCTTCTTCTTCTCTCCCATCTTTCTTTTCTCCTTATTTTTTCTCTCTTCCGTTCCCCAACTCTCCCATGTCTAGAAAAAGAACAAGGAAAATCAATATTAGAGCAAATAAATTAAATCCAAATAAGAGATAAACTTGTTTGCATATATAATTACATCGAATAAGTGTTACAGCATCAAGCTTGGAATTAAACTTTTAACCTGTTTTGGTATTTTTTTTTTTGAAAAATTCGCCCAAGAATAAGACCACCCAAGAAGCAGAGTAACCCTCAAAGTTCTAACCTTTCTAAATTTGAATAAAACTATGTTGTTGGCATATTATAAGAGAGTGTTTGGTATTAGGAATGTTTTAAATCTTAAAAAGTTATATTTCAAGAATATTTTATGCTTAGAATAAGATTTTAAGAAAATTCAAAAAATGTGTTTGATTATTACTCAATTTTTCTGATAATGAAATGTAACATTCATATCCCTATGTTTGTTTCATATAATATATTCTGAAAAATATAAGTAAATTTTACAGAAATATCTTTTAATTAAGTTAAAAGAAATTAAGTAAAATAATATATGTATCAAGACAATTCCAACATTATAAATAATTTTATCATTATAAATATTTTATAATAATAATTTTATAATTTTATATTAATTAATTTTAATAAATTATTTATTAAATATAAAAATCATTATATTTAACAAATGTAAAAATTACATTTATTAAATATAAATATAATTTTATATTCTATCATTATATAATTTTATATTATTATATTAATTAATTTTTTTTATTTTGGGTATTATGATAGGGGTATTAGGGTAATAAAATATTCTCAAATATTCTATTCCTTTCCAGAATTTCTCTAACCCATATATTTTGGAAGGAATGTTTCATTTGTAAATTTTAAAAAAAAAATTTAAGAAAAAAATTACATTGCAAGAATATTTTTTCAAACCTTCTACAAAATAAAAATTTTTTTTTTCAATTAAACATTTCAAAAAATATAAAAATATTCTATATACCAAATGCAACCTAAAAGACAAATTACTACAACTACTAAACAAATCCACATAAGCCTACAGATCCATATTCCATTCCCTTCCAAGCCCCCCTTGCAAACCAATAAACCCTAACCCATCTACCCACTCAATCTTAATGGCTCAAATCGTTTGTTTCTAGAGTGCCAACGAATTTAAATTGGGCTAGGGGATTAATATATGACGAAAAAAGAAATTTCGTAATATCATTGGGTTATCCTTGACAACCTCCACAATGATTCCAAAGTTGTCTTCTCAGCTTCATTGGTGTTCTGAAGAATTTCTCTTCTTAGGAATTCTTAATAGTATGTGGGTAATTTTTGTCAGTCTTTTTACTCTATTTTGGTATTGATTTTTAATTTCTTGAAGGATTTCACTTATGTTCACGAGTTTACAGTGACGGGAGTTTCAATTTATTGTTAAAGAAGAGAAGAAATGAGGAAGATGATAGAGAAAGAGTCACGAAAATGCAGCAGAAGAAAAAAAAGGAAGAGAAGAGCTGAAGAGGGAGAAAAGGAAGGGGGGAGAAGATTCAGGAAAGAATAAAAAATGCCGCATCATCACATACTAGTAGTAGTTACGAACACTACTAATTTGTCACATGAATAATTGAGTAGGAAACTTCTATGCCAATGAAGTAGCATTTTTTGTTCTTATCTCTTATATTTTTGGATTTTTGTTATGGTTTTTTAATTTTTGATACTAATTAATTATTTTTTATGTTATATGCTTTTTTAAAATTTTTTTAAATGTTTTATATTTTGTATATTTTTCATTCATCAATTTTTTAAAATTTGTTTTCATAAGAAATTTCAAAAAATCTTAAAAGCATTTTGAAAAATTCCTATAAAATATATGACATAAAATATAATCAATTAATACCAAAAAAATAAAATAAAAAATAAAAAAGATGAAAAGTGAAAGTAAAAGAAACTATATTTTGGGACGATAGCATAGAAATCTCTTAAAACAAATAAGTGAGTAATGTAAAATTTAATATAAAGTTAAAGGGTCAAAAGTATATTTTTGTCAAATTTCTATTTTATATTATTTCAACCTTAAAAGTTAAAATATTTACATATATGTGAGCATAGGGGAATGAAAGAATATACGAGGCCACGTTGAAATCTTATTTGGATTGCCATGTTGTGTCTCTAATAACACTGAGGAAACTCATAGTTACCCTACGACGCCTGGTGTTGTATCGACTGGTCCTTTTACTGATGAACCATCTAATAACACAGAAGGGGAGGGTAATTACTGAACTGTTGAATATAACTCATTATAAGCACCTTACTTGAACAGGACTTGTTCTATAGGCTCCTATGTCTCCGTCCTTGACTTCTAAGAAGTTTTTGTAACTACGCCAATTTTAGATGTTTAAATAACTTATTTTGGTTTTGCATGTGTGAGTTTTCTATGCTCAAATTCTAAGTAACTTAATATAATATTTAGAATTTCTTGTATAGTTTTCATTCAATTTTCAATTTTTTTGTATTTGCAATGTCTTTCAAAAATGCCCTTACGATATCAGTTTCTTCTCCGTTGATTCTCAATTTTTGACCTCTTTGTTCTCTACATGAAATTTTTACTTTTGACCTTCATACAAACTTTTTTCAAATCCACCTAAACGAGTCGTTAGTCAAATTATTTATGAAATTCATTTAATTCCATCCTCATTCAGCACCATTTTGTAAGTTTGCACTTTCATGACTCTTAAAGGTGATTATAGTATTGATTTCAGTATTAAAAATGCTTTCATTTTTTATTGGTATGCATCCTTTGAACCTATAATTAAATGCTACGCAAATCTTAATATGATTATCTACCTGTGATTGCGAAATTATTAACATGTTGTTTTGTAGATTGGTATAGTAAATAAAAATTATGCCTAAGTTATGGCTATAATATAAATCTGAGCCCTGGTGGGAATTCTTACCAAACAAAATCTGGTTTATCTCTTATTTATATATAAAAAATATTTTGGCAAGCTACTGTATAAACATGCACTATATTCATATGCAAGATCCCAGTTTCTCTAATCCTTAAATATGATCGAGAAGAAAAGAAAAGAAGATGCAGCAAATTTAAGGTTTAATTCAGCTGCATTGGACCATATTACAAAATTAACTGTGCTTAAACAGAAAACAAGAAATCTAAGTGTAATTTTTTTTGTTTTCCCATAAAGTTTTTGAAACCTACCTCACAAAAACCTAGTGTGATTTTACTTGTACAGAGAGGTTATGCATCTCTTAAAAAGATCAACCAGGGGTGATGGACATAGGATTTGCAAATGTCAAGTAAGGTCTTTATATAATTTGAAATTAGAAGATAAGAATCCCAACCTTTTCGGATGGATCTTTTCCCACTTTTTTTGAAATTTGAATGGCCCATATTGAAGAGTAATTTTTTTAAAAAATAAATCCCAACCTTTTAGTGGGAAAAGTTCTAGCCAAAAAGGCTGGGATCTGCATTCGAAATTAGAAGGGGTCTAAGTGTAAATTCTACTCACCTTAAGGGAGGTCAATGTAATTTTTTCACCTAAATTGATTGTATGATTTAAGCATTATTCTAGTTATTATCTTTGTAACTTGTAACTTTATCTGCTAGCTGGTATTATTGTGTAGGATGATGTAAGTACTTGATGAAGTTAGGACTATCAGAAAAAGACATTGCATACATGGTGCGATCATTTTCTCCTCTGCATGGATACGATAACGGGGAGGTCCTGAGACCAAAAGTAGTATTCTTGGTGAACACAATAGAGAGGCCAGTAAGGGATACTCGAGGTATTTTAGCCATTCCTTAGAAAAGAAAATAATTTAGAGTGTGTTTGGAAGAGTTAATTTAAAGGCAAGATTTTGGGTGCTAAAAGGAAGGAATATTGAATGTAGCTTAAAAGTTATGCTGGGAAAATATAATTGAAGAATTTGCTGGGGAATTTATGGGTGTAGGAAGAATGCTTTTGCCTCCTTCTCCAGCTCCTCATCTGTGAAGCGGAGCCCAAGGGACTTGTGTCATATATAGTAGGCTATGAATATTGTACCATATATAGAATTCGTAGCTTTATCAAATTAGATTCTTGCTTGTATAATCTTGTAAGAAAGAGATCAATGGTGACACTCGAAAAATAAGATTAAGATATACCGAAGGGAGAACAGTATTCTTTAGGAAAAGGCAGAATGTAGGTCTGGTCATACAGAAATTCATTTCAATACCAGGAATATGCGCTTTGCACTTATGGTTCATTATGATGATTCATTTTGACTTTGGGGGTGCTTTTGCACAATGCATGGTATGCAGTATTTGATATAATATGGGTTGCTTGCATATTAAAACAAGTCTCATATCGGTTTTGCATATTAAAATGGAATTGAACTTAAGTTGCGGAGGGGTACCTTTTTTAATAGACTAGTTTTTTAGGATGAGTTCTATATTTGCAACTTGAGTTCCTATCATTGGTGCTTTAATTGAGAATAAGTGTGACGCGAAAGAGGACTACCTTATGCATGATAAGATCTTGAAAGTTGTTCTAAAAGTGAAAAATGGTTACCTGGTATCGAGAAGAATCAAGAGTAAGAGTTGTTCATGGGCATCCTGCTTCTCAAGGGATGGACAATGATACGATATGAATATACTTGCATACTAAAATAAGTCTCACATCGATTCTGTACATTAAAATGAAATAGTACTTAAGTTGTGGAGACACATTTTTCTAATGAACTAGTTATATCTTTGCAACTTGAGTTTCTATTAGTATTGGTCGAGTTCTTAGAGTGACACTTATTGTGCACAATGCAATCTTATATATTTAAAGGGACTAAACTAGCAGTTTTTTTAACTCATAACCTTTTGTTTTGAACATTTCATATCAATTTTTTCCATCCTTCCACACCTCCATGGAAGATTGGTGCATTATAGGGTTTTGCTAGAAGGCAAGGTTGGGCAACCGTCCTAGTTGTGATATTTCATGAATAAAGTTAGGCTTGTCACAAAGACTATTTGCAATATTAAATGCGCTTATGGAGAGAGTATCTGACAGTTTCGGTAGGATCCTTAGCTACATAATACCCTAAAAAGGAAGGTCAAGTTGGCATGTCAATAACACAGTTATAATTTTATTTTTTACATCAAAATATTATAACAAGTTAAATAAATTTAATTTAAAAGAATTAAGTAGAATTTGAATAGTACAGGTTAAAAAAACAAACTTTTAGATACAATATAATTCATCTGTATCTGAATAAAGTTGATCTTAATTCTTTATATTAAATTGACACACTTTGAGTCAAGTTGCAATTTTTTAACAAGAGTTAATAATGTTATAACAGTACGAAAACTTTCTATAATGACTAAACAAACAGAGCTAAGTGTAATATTAAAAATAAGGATGATTTTTTTTTAATTTAACTATACTCAAGTGAGGTACGTGTAATTTAAAAAAAAATTTAAAAACAAGTTGCACTGACGCAAGTCCTAACCCAAGTTTTGGAATGTAATTAGGAGAATACTGAAGTGGTATAACGCAACTAATAGCCAATTGTAATGTACTCAACATGAGATGGCGTAATATTATTGGATGTAATTGACAGATCAGCAATTTGTGCAAGGAAGAGAGAACCAAAATAAAAGAAGCGAATATGCACTGCAATTCTGCAAGTTGTACCTTCTCCCGTTCACTGCTTAACACTCGAGACTAATTTTTCTTTTTTTCAAAAAGAAATCGAGAGAAATTTTGGTTTCATCTTTCCCGGAAAGAGCTTCCGCTTTCTCTCTGTGGTCATCGCGGAGGAAACCAGAGAGAGAGAGCAGTGGAATGCCCATCAAGAGCAACGAAGCATAGCTGACCAAGAGTTGCGGTTACAGAATCAACCGTAAGTATTAGATCTGCTTGAAAATTTTCTATTCTATCTGTGTCATTGGCATCGGAGGAGATGATTTTTGCTGTTATGTATTTGATTAATTCCTTGGTTATCTCAATTCAAATTTTGACTGGGAATGCCTGCTTTCGTTCAGTCTTCGGTTTTTGTTTTAGATCGGAGACTTTGATGGCTTCAGATACGTCTACCTTTATTCTACAATTTTACTGATTCAGCATTTTCGAACTTCTGCACTTTTTTGGCTGCCAATATTGTGAGAAATCCTCTGAATTCTGCGGCGCTTCTATAATTAGTGGGTCTCCTGGAATGTTTGCTACCTATGCATCTGTGCAAATGCTAATCTTTGACATATATTTCTCTAAGCCCAAACCCTCTGACAAATTCATGTCCGAACCTTTACCATGGTAAAAGAAAAAGAATGTGATCTATATTTTGCACTGCATGTTTTCAGAAAGCTAAAGGAACTTTTACTTTTTTGACCATACAAGTAACCAGCATATAAACTTTTTGATATGATGGCATTTTAAGGGTGTGTATAATTGCATTCTTATACTTAAAGCAATTCTTTCTTTAAATTTTATTTTATATTTAGTTTCTTTATTTATTGATTTTACTTATTTATATAAAACATGCATCCTGTTGGCATTAATTTTTCTGATGGATCCTTTTGGTTGGTCAGAAATTTGAAGCTAATTATTTCGACTATAAAATCCTGACTGCTGGAGAGGGAAGGAGAAGAAAGAGGCCCTTAGATGTATAGACTACCTGGACTGTCAACAAACAATATTTTTTGCTTACAAACTGGCAGTGAAACTTAATCAGTTAATCTTACAGCGTTTGATAAAAACCATTCAAAATTCAGCGACCAGGTTCGGGGGGCGACTTGCCCCAAGCTGTTGAGTACAACCCTTATCCTGTAGCTCGGAGGGTGAATTCCACCCATTCTGCAATGATGGACGATGACTTGGAGAGTGGTAGTTTGGGGCCTTACCCGGAAAGACCAAGAACATTCCCCAATATGCGAAGTAAAGCTTACACCCCGCTGGTAAATGCCCTATGTTCATTTTCTGTATCTCGCCCTATTGCACCCCCTTACTTGCTTTATAGTTTTGTCAAACGTTTGTTCATTTCTTGGTCCTGTAACTTGAAATTTCCCCTCCTTTTGTGATTTTTGCAGTATGGTTTTGAGTCATGACTGATTCAGTGTATAGTTTTCCTTTTGATATCTCATGCCCCCAGAAATTCTGACTTTTATCTTTCCGCAGATATTCCGTATTCTCCTGGGCATAAATGTTCGTGTCTTGTTCATACTTTTGCTCCTCGGTTTAGGAGCTATCTTCTACATTGGAGCACGCACATCTCCAATCATTGTGTTTGTCTTCTCTGTTTGTATCCTCAGCTTCCTTGTGTCAATATATCTTACAAAGTGGGTGCTCGCAAAGGATGAGGGCCCTCCTGAAATGGTTCAGGTAAATCTATTTCATATGGTTTCACTATTTCAGTTACTTCCTTGCTTCCTCTCTCCCATTCAATCTATGCTTATAAGGTTATTTGTACTATATTATTAGTTTGGTGTCAAAGGCGCTTCTACATAGCCTTAGTTGATCATTTTCTATGTACTTACTGAAGAATTGGGTGCAAAGTTGAACTAAAATGTGGGGCTTACATTTATGTTTTGGACTGTATGATCATCCTTGTTTTAAGAGAGTAAATACAATTACAAAACTAAGTTGATGCAAGACATTGCTAAGCTTGAGGGATTTCATTCTTGCCACTTGCTTGTTCAAGAAACGGATGAAAAGATTTCCCAAATGTGATATAGAGACTGAGTGTTTGGAAGCTGTGCTTTCTGCTAGATAGTAATCAATAAGATGCTTGGTTGGGACACAAATGGCTTGTATCATCTACCTGAAGCTTTTTTTTTTTTGAAAAAATTTCTGAACAAAATGTCTCTAAGCATATCTACATTCACAGAGTCGTGTTTCTTTCTGCCTGGACAGCCATCCGATCTGCACATCATTTACCCTGCCTATAGGCTATAGGTGTGACTGAGTTTTACTTCTCAGTCTCTTTTGAGTAGTTGTTGGCATGCTTCAATGGGTGTTCCACTCAAGGTAGTCAAAGGCAAAACCCCCCCTGCTGCCTTGAGGCAAGAGGTGCTAAAAAAGCTCTTGCCTGAGTGAAGTAAGGTGCTAAAATTGAAAATAAAGGAAAAATGATATATAAATAAACAACAATTAATTTTTAACTATTGTAATATACAATTATTATATAATTAATTGCTCAAGCATAAAATTCATTTAAAATAGTAAACTTTCAAGATAAAGTATGATAATAGCCATAAAAGATTCAAGTTCATGACAAAAAAAGTTGTGGCTGCGCTAGAATACATTTAAGAAACATTTTGTGCATTTATATCTTGTAGAACTTGTTCATTTAGTTAAATATTTACTCTAAACTTTTTAGGTTCTTACTTTCAGAGTCTCTTTAAAGAGTCCATTGCTAATTAAATTATATTTTAAGCATGCATATTAGAAGTTTATTTGATTAAAATTCTGAATATTCTAAACTAACTTGTAGTACATAGTCATTGCTCAAACCTTCCTCCATAATTCCCCCCTTTCTACCTGTATTGCTTTATTTTTTACTCAGTATGATGAAGGACTTTGAACATATCTCATCTAGTAAAATGGAATGTGAATAGGAGTGGATCAGCTTAAAATAAATTCAGAATTTCATCATTGGCTATTTTTGGTGCATTGTTTATAAAATGATTGAAAGAACAATGAAAAAAATAGAGATTTCACTCAGGACGCAAAGGTGAGTGCCTTGTCTCACTCAAAAAGGTGCCACTGAGTCATCAAGAGGCAAGCGGCCCTTCTGGTACCTTGCCTCAGCGCCTTAGGCACACATTTTGGCACCAAAGAGACTGAAATGTAATTTAGTCATCTCAAAATTTTTATTAATTTTTGTATATTGATCTATATGAAGGAAGTAGATGTAGGGGAGTCATCATTGTTTGGGTTTGTTTAAAAGAAAGCAGGTGGGCTGTAATGTGACTGTGAAAGGAGGTTTGAATTAGTCTCGCTATAGAAGAAAGAAAAAAATGTTGAAACTTTATACGCAAATGGGTTTTCTGCTTCTCTTTACGTAATTTAAAATGAAGGAAAACTGGAAAACATCATAATTAAATAAACTAATTTCAAGAGTCATAAAATTTTTACATAGAAAAGACTTTATAAAGAGATGTAGAAATAGAGTACCACGAAAAGAAAAAAGTGTGGAGCCGTTAAAATAAACAAGAGTCATAATATATAGGATCTATGTTAATATGTTTTTCTTTTATATATATATGTGTGTGTGTGTGTAATGCAAAACAAGATTAAAAGCAATATTAAGAATAAAAAGCACTGAAAAATGTGTTTGGGCAAGTTATTCCCAAGACAATTTCAGAAACTGAAAAATCAGAATATGTGTCTGGATTCTGGAATTTGTTGTCCAGGTCCTCTAAAATTTCTGGACTTGACCCACCATGGCAAGGAACATCTTACCCTCCTCTCAAATTCTTATCCTTATTTTGTTTTTGGGAATTGAAATTCTCATTCAGTTTCTCGGATTCCATTAATCTGGGCTAGGGGGCATGAACAGAAGCTGAGTTGTTGTGGATTTGGAGGTGTGAAATTCAGGTATTCATATGGAAGCAAGTAGAAGAAGACAAAGAGGATGTAGAAGCATGAGCTGCTGAAGGATATAGTACTGGTTTTGGGGTGGGAAGACTTATGTGCAACAAAGAGACCATGGAGCTTGTTACCATGAAATGGATGAGTCAGAGATTTGCTTAAATGGAAGGGTCAGAAAGCTAGTGCTAGATTTCATTGCTATTTCATACTAGAACCTAAGTTTACATGAACAATGAAAGACATTATTGGTTTAGTATGAAAAAAGTTTGAAACTTGGAATGCTGTATCTAGAGTTATTGTGTTGTTATGATAACTATTGATAATTGGATCATGTACCATGAACTCCCTGTTTACTTGTCCTGAGCTTATCATATTGCTTTTTAGATATCAGATGCTATACGAGATGGAGCTGAAGGATTTTTCAGGACTCAGTATGGGAGTATATCCAAGATGGCGCTTTTACTTGCTCTGGTTATCCTTTGCATATATTTGTTTCGCAGTACAACTCCTCAACAGGAATCTTCTGGCCTGGGAAGGTAATGTTTAAATTTATATTAGGTTCGCTTCTATCTTGTACTTTTACATGTTCTTATTTGTCATTTACCAATATTTTGATTCAGGTCAACTACCGCGTACATCACAGTAGCTGCATTCCTTTTAGGTGCTCTTTGTTCTGGTATTGCAGGATATGTAGGGATGTGGGTGTCAGTTCGTGCCAATGTTAGAGTCTCTAGTGCTGCAAGACGGTCTGCGAGAGAGGCATTGCAGGTTAAACCATCATTATTTCAATATCAGTTTCTCCGAAAACTATGAACAGTTTAAGATTCCCATTTTAAATGGAAAAGAGTTGTGCAGGTAGCTACTCGTGCTGGTGGTTTCTCGGCTATCATTGTTGTTGGTATGGCTGTAATTGGTATAGCGGTCCTTTATGCCACATTTTATGTTTGGTTGGGAGTGGATACACCAGGTTCAATGAAGGTTACTGATTGTATGTATAGACTTCTTCTAACCAACTTATTATTCTAAATAAAGAAGTGTATTTTTTTATGTATGAATATAGTTATTTATTTGGACATACACGCGTGCTGTTTGTCTTTTTATCGTATTTCTCAAGTTGGGAATTATTTTAAATTGGGAAGAGTTTTGTGACAGACCAAGCTGCCATGTCTTTTTAATTGTAATTAGGTTCAAAATGCATATTGTATAGAATAGCAACTTATCATCTCACTAAAAAAGAAAAAAAGAATAGCAAGTAATAAACAGGACTTTTGTGTAAGTGATTTTCAGTATTGGACTATTATACAAGGTCATCGCCTGTTTTTACATTGTTTTTAAGCTTGGAATATTTGGAGTAGGCTTCTTTAGAATTTCCTACAAGCATTGAGTTTTCCTAGGGAGTTTGTAATGAACTTTCATGGTCCAGTGTGGAGGTTTTGGGAGGAGTAAGGAGGGTGAGATTTTGTGGTGACAAGATTTGTGTAGCTATATGGTGTATTTGGTTGGAATGTGATGCCATTTTCTGTAAACAGAAGTTCTTAATCATCTTGCTTGTATTGGATAGTGTTGAGATAATGGATGAGTAAAAAGAAGGGGAGAAAAGTAAGTGACCAATAAAAAATATTATTGAATGACTCATGTACATAAAACTGATCCCTCGACCTCTACTTATCCTAATACTATAACCACACTAAGACACTTATATTCCCTTTTCTCTGGGTGCCCTACAAGTAACTTTTATTTCAATCTACAAGACTTTCCTAAATCCTCAATACTCCTAAATTCTTAAGAGTGTGCACTATAATAGGTTACTATTTTCTTAACCTACAAGACTTTCGCAAATCCTTAATACTTATTAATGGATCAAATAATTTTAGGGGGAGTCATCATTGGATCTTCAATGGAATTGGAAGGTCACTACTGTAGTGATGTCATTGTTTATTGTTGATAGTTTGTTTTTTGTGTTTAGAATTTATATGTATATAACTTTGGCTGCAGAGATATTTTGATTTTTCCTATTAGGAGATTGTTTAAATCTTTCAGAAGTAAATCTTTCGGAAGTTCTTCTGTCACTTATACTCTCTCTCTCTTCCTCTTTAGTTAATGCTTGATGTTAGGACTTTTTTTTTTTTCCAGTGCCACTTCTTCTTGTTGGATATGGTTTTGGCGCCTCCTTTGTTGCACTGTTTGCTCAGTTGGGTGGTGGAATATTCACAAAAGCTGCTGATGTTGGAGCAGACCTTGTTGGCAAAGTAGAGCAGGGAATACCTGAAGATGACCCTAGAAATCCTGCTGTAATTGCTGATCTGGTAATTGTTGTTTTACCTTTACATTTTGAAATGAGTCCATGCATTAAAATTGGCATTAATTTTATATGGGTTTTCCATTGATTACTCTCTCTCTCTCTCTCTCTCTCTCTCTTTTCTTGTGCTATAGGATAGCTGTTTCTGTGAAATGATTTTGAAATAAGGTTATATAAGTGAAAGTACATGAGAAAAGATCTATCCTAAGTATTTTCCATTTTAGGTTACATTAATGTCTCACATGATGCTATCTAAAGATGGAAATGTAAATATGTTTTACCCTCCATAATTCAATGTATACCACAAGCCACTGATGGGTTTTTCTGATTACTGAGTTCCCAAATAGGTGCATTTATGTACGTCTGTGGAAGAGACTTCGGGAATTTTCTCATGCATATTATGAGCAAATGGCTTGCTAAATTATTGGATTAAACAGAGAAGAAAGTATAATATAATAAAGTTATTGTGGTGATATGTATTGGCTATGTCTTTGTTTCCAATTCTTTTCTTTCAGGAACTCTAAGATTAACATAAGGCAAGACTAGGATAACTAAAATATTGAGGTTATGAAAATTATATGAAAAATCTTAATAATTGATTGATTCAAATATACATGAGTTTTTTTTAATTATTTTTTTATAAATTTTGACTGATACCTAGTTAATTATACACATTCACTTGAATGCAAATAACAGTATGATGTTGAAAGGCAACATTTCCATGACTTGTTCTTTTGCTTTATTATGTTTTTGCTCATCCTGCGCTTCTATTGGTTAACTACTGGTTTTCATTTTATCTTAAGGTTGGAGACAATGTGGGAGATTGTGCTGCTAGAGGTGCCGATCTTTTTGAAAGTATTGCAGCTGAAATAATCAGTGCCATGATACTTGGGGGAACAATGGCGCAACGCTGTAAAATAGAAGGCAAGTACTTAGTTACCCTTATTCATGTCTATTTCCTGTTTACTTTTAAATGATCATTGGTTTTGTTTATATATGCTCATCTAATTTGATCTTTTTCTTTTGATTCAGATCCATCTGGCTTCATCTTGTTTCCTCTTGTCGTTCACTCATTTGATCTGGTTGTTTCATCAGTTGGAATATTTTCGATTAGGGGCACACGTGAGTCTGGTGTAAAGGCTCCCCTAGAGGATCCAATGACAATTCTTCAAAAAGGATACTCTGTTACGATAGTTTTAGCTGTTCTGACATTTGGTCTGGTAATCATTCATTTTCAATTGTGATATTTTCATTTTGCTTATATAAATTTTCTGGATTGGCTTAGTGTTTTCTCTCCTGTAATTCTGTCATATGGAAATATTTAGACTATGTATAAGTTAGTCATAGGATTTGAAGTGCAAAATATCTGCATCTTTTTAAATTCTTGTTACCTATCTAAAAAGCTTTTTTGTTTGAATGTAATTACTCTACAGTCTACTCGTTGGTTACTTTACACTGAACAAGCTCCTTCAGCATGGTTCAATTTTTCCTTGTGTGGATTGATTGGTATAATCACAGCTTACATTTTTGTCTGGATAACCAAGTATTACACTGACTACAAGCATGAGCCTGTGCGCACGTTAGCCCTCTCTAGCTCCACGGGTCATGGGACTAATATAATTGCTGGCGTCAGTTTGGGTCTGGAATCAACTGCTCTTCCTGTCCTTGTCATCAGCATGTCAATTGTCTCAGCTTTCTGGCTGGGTCACACCTCTGGACTAGTTGATGAAACAGGAAATCCAACTGGTGGGCTATTTGGCACAGCTGTAGCAACAATGGGAATGCTGAGCACTGCTGCCTATGTTCTTACCATGGATATGTTTGGTCCAATAGCTGATAATGCTGGAGGAATTGTAGAGATGAGTCAGCAGGTAGTCCTTGACTGAATATTATCCAAAGCATTATTTCTCAGATTCTCACATATACTGAAAATTTATTTACTTTATATATGTTCTTTACAGCCTGATAGTGTCCGAGAGATCACTGATATTCTTGATGCAGTGGGAAACACAACCAAAGCTACGACCAAAGGTTTTGCTATTGGTTCTGCTGCTCTTGCATCTTTCCTTTTGTTTAGTGCTTATATGGATGAGGTTTCTGCATTTGCTCACAAACCGTTTAAACAGGTTTGCAGAACTGGCTCCCACCTAACTTTTATCGTTGTTGTTTATCTTATTGTGTCTAGTTAAGTAGTTATACTGCACTCTTTCTCTTGACTTGCAACCTTTGATTGAATTTCAGGTTGATATTGCAATTCCAGAAGTTTTCGTTGGTGGATTGTTGGGATCCATGCTTTTTTTTCTCTTCAGTGCTTGGGCCTGTTCTGCTGTTGGCCGAACTGCACAAGAGGTTGTTAATGAAGTGAGAAGGCAGTTCATTGAGAGGCCTGGTATAATGGTGAGTTTAGGTTTCTGAAGTAACTTTGTTGTTTATGGTAGTTTGGATTTCAAATTTCTCTATTATTGTCTTCCAACATGCTTTCTACAGGAGTATAAGGAGAAACCAGATTATGGTCGCTGTGTTGCTATTGTAGCATCTGCATCATTGAGGGAGATGATAAAACCTGGTGCTCTGGCCATCATTTCACCTATTGTCGTTGGTGGGTTGGTTAATTGCTATGTTTTTATTGTAATGTTTTGCACATATATTGTCATTGCTAGGAAAATGGAAACAGTAGTGCAAGTTCATGGCTCCCCACGATGATATCATTACATGAGTCTCTCATATTTACTTGATGGGCTTGATCATGTGACATGCTTATGGATATATGTAATCATGTGAGGAATAGCATATCTGTAATTGCAGAAAAACTTCCAATTGCTGAACCTTTGAAAATTTCATTATTATGTATTTATAAGTGTCCTAGGTGTGTTCCCAATAATTTTTTTGCAAACCTTGCCTAGATACAAAATACTTTGAAAGTCACTTGAACTAGTTTTATGGCGTTTCCTATATCTGTTGTTCATAAGCGTTGCTGTTTCAATACCTTGATTCCTTGATCATGATCTCCCTTCTCTTTATTTGGTTCATTAGTTTTGTGGTGAAAACAGAGTGAATCAATGTTATTGATTTTTGTATATCAATTACAATCAGTGGGCTAAATATATACAAGGAGAAATTAAAGACTCTCTAAATTAACTCCTATATCAAAGGAAAGAATATTTCCTTGATTCCCTACCTAAAATCCCATAACCTAAGGGATTTACATTACAAACAAAATTAGTATTCTAAAGTAGGAAACTATAGACAATTTTCCACACTCCCCCTCAAGTTGGTGAATTGATATCCTCCATTCATAGCTTGGATATAATGGCTTTAAACTGTTGAGTGTTCAGCCCTTTTGTGAGAACATCTGCCAGTTGTCTTCCAATTAGAACATAAGGTGTGCATATCAAGCCACTGTTTAGTTTTTCTTTGGTGAAGTGTCTATCAAGCTCAATGTGCTTTGTTTGATCATGTTGTACTGGATTGCGAGTAATACTTGCTAATCATGTTGTGCAAATCATTGCTGATTTGTTGTCACAATACATCCTCGTAGGCCCATTCCACTTGATCTTTAGGTCTTCTAGGATGATCTTTAACCATAGTAGCTCACAAATTCCTTGAGTCATTGCTCTAAATTCAGTTTCTACACTTGATATAGCCTCAACATTCTATTTCTTACTTCTCCATATCACAAGGTTGCCACCTAGGAATGTGCAATATCCTTATGTATACCTCTTATTTGTAAGGGACCCTGCATAGGCTGCATAAGTGTAGGCCTCGAGATCTAAGTTTGTATTTCTTTTGAAAAAAATCCCTTTTCCTGGCTTAGCTTTCAGATAGTGAAGTATTTGATAGGCAGCTTGTAAGTGAACTTCACTAGGGTTATGCATAAATTGGCTTATTACATTAATTGAATAAGCAATATCCTGCCTTGTATGAGAAAGATAAATTAACTTTCCTACTAGCCTTTAATACATCTCCCTATCAACCACAAGATCATCAATGGCCTCTCCAAGTCTGTGGTTTAGGGGATGGTGCAGGTTTGCAAGTTAATTTTCCTGTTTCCCTTGGAAAGTTTGTAACATACTTTAGTTGGGAAATAAAAATGCCTTGTTTTGAGTGAGCTACCTTAATTCCCAGAAAGTATTTTAATTTCCCCAGCTTTTTTATTTCAAACTCCTTGACTAAACTGATAGAACCTAGGGTTATTTTAGGAAGAGAAGGGGGTAAAAGGGACTTCAGTAATCAGTCCACATGGCTTATGATCCGTGTGATAAGGAAGTGGGTAGGAGGGCATGGGAAGGTAAGTTGCCACGCAGCGTGGAGCAAGGAAAAAGGGAAGTTAAAAGAAGTGGGGGCTGGCAGAAAGGGGGATGCTGAGTATTGTGTTGGTTTGGGGGAGACTAGCATCCCATATTGGCTAGTATTTGACCTAGCTACGGCTAGGATTTATGTTCTGTTTCTGAGTGCGTTGTGAGTGATTCTGTGTGAGTGACCGTGATTTTCTTTTCCTTGTTTCATCGTGTAGGCTGTGTTGTCTTTATTCACAGTATTGTCGTTTCAGTTCTATTCTTGCACTATATCATCAATATATTAGTATTTCTGGGTATTTTTCTATTGTTTCGTGTTGCTACCCTATTGTATTGCTTTGGTTTCCATCAGTTGGTATCATAGTAGTAAGATCTAGGAATGGAGAGTTCTAAGATGAAGAAGGGGTGAAACAAATTGAGCAAATCGGAGAGGGACATGGTTAAAGGAGATTATGGAAGATATAAAGGAGTGTATGGAGGGGACCCAAACTGAAAAAAATCCAGTGAGGGAGAAGGTAGAATTGCCGACGAATATGGAAGAAAAACCACCATTGATGTTGGAAGTTGAACCACCGCTGCTGGTGGAAATAGAATTACCATTGAAGGAGGTGGCAGTTCCATTGGTGGAAGTGGAAACGAATGAGACGTTGAAGAGTGATGCCCAGCCAAAAGAGAAGGTTGCAAAGCTGCCATTTATGGAAGAGGAAGACGAAGCTGCTGCTACTGCTGTCCAAGAGACGCAAGCTAAGGGGAAAAGGATATTAGGGTTGACATAGGGTTGATTGGGCCTGAAACTCTAGTGCATGTATTAACCTTGGCCCAAAACAGAAGGGAAAAGGGCTGGGTAATAAGAGAGATATGTGCTGATGGGCTTTCAAAGGGAATTGGGTCTAATAGGCATTTGGGCCTAATTGACTACTCAAACAAAGTTAATGAAGTGTGGGAACTGGGCCAAAATTGCCCAATAATTAAAATCCAATGGGATCCAGTTAGGTTTAAGGGTTCAGACTTGCCAACTAATGCAAAGGAGACAGCAAGGAGTGGCTGGGTTTTGCTGCTGTGCAAGAAAGTTGAGGCATCGCTGTTTGGAGTCCTTCCTTCTAAATTTCATCCAGTATCTTGCTTGAAAATTGCTGCTGAACTAGGGAAAGATTCACTGGGAGCCTATGTAATCTTTATGGTTTCACATGCCTGTAATGTTCTGACGGTGGAGATTTTGCAGAAAGATACACGAATTACTGTTAGTGAGGAATTTGGAAGAGCATGGATTGGTGAAAATCAACCAAGAACCTACAAAGAAAATGGTTATCTACCTACGCATTCAACTGTGATAGTTCCTTCACTTATGGCAAACTTAGTCATGGCAAAATCATATCTTGAACATGGTGCTACCAATCTGAACGGGGTTGAGGCAAAATGTACTCTTGACTTTAAATGGCTTACCAAGGGGCTTGAAACGAGATGGACTGGGCTGCTTTTTCCACACTTATTTAGTTCAATCCACAAAACGTCCTTGAATACTAAGAATTTTGACGAGGACAACTCTCTCTACAATTTTTGTTATTTGAGATTTGAAACATCAAAGTGGTGACAGACTACTTCTTCCTGTTGGTATGAATGATAACAGTAACACAGTACCTGTCTATAATGATGAATTCAATAGCGTAAGAGCATTGAGGAACCTAGTTGGAAGGGAGGTTTTTGAAGGACAAGTCTACCTAATAGGTGTTGGGAATCTTTTGGCAAATCTTCCTGTTGATGTATTAATTGGAAAGATGATGCTGTATGGCACGCTAATTGGTTGCTTGTCACCTCTTCTTTCGATTCTAGTAGTTTTAAGCTACAAGTCTCCATTTGTATATCTGAAGGTTGAGACGCAAAATGTTGAAAAAGCTAAGTTGCATTGTTGAGTGATAAGCTAGAGGGGTCAAGTGACTCAAATGATGTTGACTGGTAGTCTGATACTAAGGTGGACAACGTATAAAAGATGGGAGAGGATTTTGACTGAGAAAGGAGTTAAGGTTGGACAACCATTATGCAATT
Source organism: Ceratonia siliqua (assembly GCA_034509205.1). Classification (NCBI taxonomy): domain Eukaryota; kingdom Viridiplantae; phylum Streptophyta; class Magnoliopsida; order Fabales; family Fabaceae; genus Ceratonia; species Ceratonia siliqua. The sequence goes on from JASKGM010000009.1 coordinate 177,891, forward strand.
CATACTTCTTGAGCAACTCTGTAATATATATGATCAAGGAGGTGAGGATACAATTTGGAACATTGCCGGCAGACAATAGGCTCATAACACATCCTAAAGATTATCACATGGATGGAAAGAAGAAAGGACATCTTGACAGCTGGCTTTCTAATGCAAATTTGGAAATCATGGGGTTAGCTCAAGCTTATGTAATTCACCTTGAGGACAAGGTGAAAGTGCAGGGGAAGGTAATGATAGAACCTAGGGTTATTTTAGGAAGAGGAAGGGGTAAAAGGGACTCTAGCAATCAATCCATGTGGCTTATGATTCGTGTGATAAGGAAGTGGATAGGAGGGCGTGGGAAGGTAACCTGCCACGCAGTGTGGAGCAAGGAAAAGGGGAAGTTAAAAGAAGTAGGGGCTGGCAGAGAGGGGGATGCTGAGTATTGGTGTTGGTTTGGCAGAGACTAGCATCCCATATTGGCTAGTATTTGGCCTAGTTACGGCTAGGATTTATGTTATGTTTCTGAGTGCTTGTTGTGAGTGATTTTGTGTGAGTGATTGTGATTTTCTTTTTACTGTTTCATCGTGTAGGCTGTGTTGTCTTTATTCCCAATATTGTCATTTCAGTTCTGTTCTTGCACTATATCATCACTATATTAGTATTTCTGGGTATTTCTCTACTGTTTTGTCTTGCTACCAGGTTGTATTGCTTTGGTTTCCATCACAAACACTCATTTCCTTTACTGCCAGTCTCTCCTTTTCTTCATTTCCTGCTATGATTATGTTGTCAACATATACCAACAAGATTGTGACCCCCCCTGTCTCAAAGTGTTTAACAAAAAGTGTATGATCCCACTGACTTGCCTATACCCCATAGAGAGCATTACCTTGGCAACTCATCCAAACCATGCCCTTGGTGATTGTGTAAGGCCATAGAAAACTTTCTTTAGTCTACATACTTTATTGCTCGCCACACTCTCACTAAAACCAGGAGGAATACTCATGTTTATCTCTTCTTCCAAGTCACCATTCAAGAAAGCATTTTTAATATTAAACTGTTGTAACTCCCATCCAAAATGCGCTACCAGAGACAATAGAATTCTTGCAGTGTTCAATTTCGCAACCGGGGCGAAGGTTTCTGGATAGTCAACTCCGTATGTCTAGGTATATCCCTTTGCTACTAGCCTTGGCTTATATCTTTCTAAGTGTCCATATGCTTTATATTTTAAGGTGAACACCCATTTGCATCTAACCGATTTCTTTCCACTTGACAAGTCAACAAGTTCCCAAGTCTTGTTTTTTTCAAGTGCATCCATTTCAATTTTTATAGCTCTCCTCCATTCTTCCTTGGACAACGCCTCAGGTAGGGTATTAGGTATGGAAATAGTGTTTAGGCAGGTGAGAAAGGTTTTATTGGATGGTGAAATTTTTTTGGAAGGAAACAAAATAAGATAGAGGATATAAAGGTAATTTATTATACTCTCGGATTCCTTTCCTTTTTGCAATAGGAAATGCAAGGTCACTGTTTGTGACTTCAGGTCCTCATATATATACCTCATATTGGAGTTTTGAACCTATGTCAGATCAGGAGTAGTGGCTTTCCTCCTTGAGTACACTATCCCATATCTTCCATGATCAATATCAGTATTTTTTGTAGCCATTTCGACATTTGAAACAGGGTTTAACTCATATGTAGAAGTGGGCTCAGATGATGGAGTAAGGCAGGGGATGGCATGAAGGAGGAAGGTGACAAATTGAGAAAATCCTTATCTTCGACATATACAGACTCCTCCTGAAGTTAAAGTTGAGAATAATATGGTTTCCTTTCAGCAACGGTAACTTCGGCAGAGACATGGAAATTCCTAGTAGGTGGATGATAGCTCATTTATACCCCCTCGAGTGGGTGAATATCCTACAAAAATGTATTTGATGGCACGAGGCTAAAGTTTTCCTCTCTGGTGGTTATGGACATAAACATATGAGATAGAGCCAAAGATCCTAGGAACAAGATTATTGGTAGTTCTCATATTAGGATAAAATTTAGAGAGTTACTCCATAGGACTTTTGGAATCAAGGACACAAGATGGTAATCTGTTTATCATGTAGGCAGATGAGAGAACAACTTTCCCCCAATAGGATTTTGGTACATTTTGATGAAAAATGAAGGCCATGGTAGTGTTTAACATTTTAAGAGATGCCCCTTTTTCCTTTCTGCTACCCTATTTTGTTGTGGGGGTACTAATGCAAGATGACTCATGAATGATTCCCTCCTTTTTAAAATGTGAAGATAGGATTTGATTAAAATAACCTCTTGCACTATCAGATCGAAACCTTTTGATTTTTGAACCAAACTGATTCTGTATCATGGAATGGAAAATGGGTACATTAGATTTGTTTTTTAATCGAAATAGCCAAGTAACTCTTGTGTAATAATCTATAAATGAGATAAACCACCGTGAACCAGATATATTAGGAATGAGAGAAGGACCTCAAATATCACTGTGAATCAAATGAAAAGGAACAAAAGTTCTTTTATTGATAATAGGAGAAGAGACACTAGTATGTTTGGCAAATTTAAACATATCACAATGAAAGCTACTCATATCAATTCCTTTGAACAATGAAGGAAACATAACCCTAAGAGTTGCAAATGATGGATGACCTCAACAAAAAAGACACAATATGACTGTTATTGATAGTGGAAGCTTGGTTTGATGTCTCGAGGTAGTAAAGACCTTTCTTTTCTTTAGCAAGTCCAATCCTCCTCCCTAAACTTATATCTTGAAATTCACAATAAGATGGATAGAAGATTACATGACATTTCATATACTTATTCAGTTTTTGGATTGACACAAGATTAATGGATAACTTTGGGACATGGAGAATATTTTTCAAAATAAATGATGGAGTAATTAGGATGTCTCTTATGCCTGCTACAGTTGTAAAAGAACCATTAGCGGTAGTAATCTTCTTTGGTGTGTAGGTACTAAATTGGTGTGAGGAATGGCTCATGTGATCAGTGGCCCAGAGTCTATGACCCACGAGTCCAAGAGAGGTGTGTCCAAAGAAGGTGTCATTGAGACATTAAATCTAAGGGAAGAATTTGTATTACTTGAGAGAGCTAATGAGCACGTACTAGATGGCTTTTCAAGTGCACCCAACAAACCTCTTAGCTTTTCCAGTTCATCATTGTTGAGACCATTGAGTTCTTGCATTTTCTCTTGACTGTCTTGGGTTGCTATATTGGCCTACCCTTGGTTGTTGTGCTGTCCTCCCTTGTTCCCCCAGTCTCGGTTTGAAGTTGATGGTTTTCCATGCAATTTTCAACAACGATCTTGGTGAGCTATGGCTTTTTGCAATAGATACACCAGAGATTGTCTTTGTTTTCTTGTTATTGTCCTCCTTTCCCCAACTCTGTCTAGGGGTGTCAAAAAGGGTCAATTCGGCTCGTCAAGGGCTGGCCCTTGACGAGCCGGGCCAAAAAAGTCCTTTTACTAAAAGAGCCTCAAAAATCTAACCCGGCCCTAACCCTACAGGGTTATAGGGTTAAACGAGCCTTAACGGGCCAGCACATAAAAAATTATAAAAAATAAAATATTATAAAATTTCATACAAAACAAAACTTAAACTATCAATCAATAATTCTCAATAATTATGTAAAATTTTTATTCACAACAAAATATCATCAATACATAATATATTTATAGATTTAATCTCCACAAAATTTCAAATACAATAGCATAAAAGTTTGTAACAATAATGAGAATAAAGAAAATTGAACAAGTTTCAAATTAATAAGTTTACCATTATGAATAAAATTATGCAACCAATTACGTGTACAGATAAGGGCTTACACATGATCTCCTGAAAGATAATATCGGTATTTGTTGAAAACATGTGCGTCAATGCTAAAAGCTGATTCATTAATCACAGTAGTGATTAGAATACTTAGTAGATCACATACCGTCCTTGATAATTCTAGAAATCAATGTCTATGATCTTTCCAATATTGCAAGACATCTAAATCTTAAAAAAAATGAAGTTCAAGTTTTGGCTCATCCAAATAAATATATAAATGAAACTTCCCATTATTTATCACAGATTGACTCTCAAATAATGCATACTCCTATATCATTTCAAGCACAATTATAAAGAAATTCAATTAACAAATTAGTTATATTACACTATTAAAAAGAGAACATA